>QTSX02000792.1:64849-336538 GCA_014839935.2 Entomophthora muscae | reverse complement strand
TACATAAATTTTATTGACAATCTGGACCTGAAATCCTTCACCAAACAACAATACAACAATTTTCTAAAAACCAGTTTATTCTCAGGAAAAGAGATTAACAGGATCAAACCCAGAACCCTAAAGAAGGGTATAACATTAATATGGAATCAATGGTTTGACTTAGTTTACCTAATTATGATGATTTTATTCATTCAACTTTTGCTCTGACTTTTGAACCGGTTTTCAAAAATGTTAATAAGTTACTTAACAATGTCACGTACTGCTTTCACTCTGATTGGTTGCAGCTGTTGTCCTGTCTGCTCTGTAATCAATTGATTCTATATTTGAGCCAAGCACTGTACTTAGTTTCAAGCAACTATCTAAACACATCCTGCTTAATTAAGTACAGCCTGAGGGCTTATACTTGTATCCGCTGGTTTAACAGGTTAACAATCTATATTATTAAGTTTCTTTTGTACCATCATTTAAGAAAAGGTATTAATTTGATTTTCCAGCCATGAAAATCCCTCTTATTCTCAAATATGCCTCTTAAAATGCCCCAGCCTTCATTGTGAGGGTATTTAAGTGAGTTATTCTTATCATTTCTCTTTGTTCTAAAATATAAAGACTATCCTATTTCTGATACTTCTACCTTTTCTGATAAACTCCATTTCTGAAGCCATGAAAGGAATTCTATTCCTATCTTGGTTTCTAGTTTACTTCTTTCCAGTGGTTTTGGCCTTGGAAAATCCAACTCTCACAACTGACTGGTACAACTCCTCTCCTGATGATGCTCACCAAAAGGAATCCCTTGCCAATGGATGGTTCAAATACCCGTCTGGACATTGGGGACACAAGTTCCACTATGGTTGCTTGTTTACTTCCCCTCCTGTTGAACCAACCCTTTTTAGACCTTACACTTCCTTTTATCTCTTAGTGTATTTGATGGGTTACTATCTACTAGGTTGTTTCAGTTCTATGTTCAGAAGATTTGCCTACCTAGGGCATCTTGGACATCTTGCAATGGTCACGCTTCCTATTGGCTTGGTAATTGCAGGTCTGAATTGGGGGCCTTGGCCCATCAGCTAGGGATCTTATTCCCTGCCAAGTGGGTCCCTGACAGTTTGTTGGAACCCATCTTGAGCTTCTTGCTTAGAAGTTCAGAACCATCCCCTGCAAGCTACCTCCTTTATACCGCAATGATCAAGAGTTTTGCGGTCACCCTGGTTACAATCATCATCAACCTGACCACTTATTGTCTGGTTTGCCTTTTCCTGCAGACCAAAACTGCCGCTGCCGCCAGTGCAACAGCTCCTCAACAGGTTCAGAACCAAACTGTGGTCCTCAACTAGATTTCAGCAGTATCTCCGGACAACAAAGGTAACAAGATCCTTATGCTCCTGGTCTTCTCCCAATTACTGTTTGAAACATCTCTAGCACAATTCCAGACTGACACACAGAAGGTACATCACGTGGCCAAGAAGCTCACAGGCAAGGCTTGTGTCTGGTACACCAAGTCCACCCTTCAAGGAGAGAAATTGCTCAATAACTACCCTGCCTTTTGCAACTCCTTATTGGCTACTGTAGTTTCAGCACAGACCACCAAAGAACTCCAAGACCGCATAATAACCTTGTATCAAGGTTGAATGGCCACCAAGGACTATATTGAAGAATTCTCTCGCCTCAAGGAAGCAATTGGTATGACAGACGCCAAAGCTTGCTACCTCTTCCAGAAAAAATTATCTCCAGAACTCAAGAACTTCCTAGCCCACCATGTACTACCTGACAAGTTTTCTGAGCTTACCAAAGAGGTATTGAAATGGTCCTCCAAGGTAAAGCAACTTCCCTCATGGAACAACCCCAAGAATATGCCCACCTGTAACTTACCATCCCCTGCTGAGGTTACAAAAGGATTAGTTCCTAAACCCGGGAAAGGTTATCAGTTAGCCCCCAAAGAGAAACAACGTCAAGTCTGTGAAGGATTGTGCCTCTACTGTGGACAAACAGGACATTCTGCTAAGGATTGTCAGGCACTCTCAAAGGTACAATTTGCTTCAGGCCATCTCCTTTTGACTACAGATGCCAATAAATCTTACACTCTTTTTCCTGTTTTTCTAGACCACAAATTTGACACTACAGCCAGCTACGCACTGATTGACACAGGAGCAATGGGAAACTTCATTGAACAAGATCTTTTGACTTTGTTAGGGTTTGAGACCTCAGGGCTAGCCTCTGTAAGACTTGCTGAAGGTACCCCTGCCCAAGTAGGACGCCTATTCAAACCACTTAACGCTCAGGTGGGGAAAAACTCATACCACCTACCTATCTCCACGCTCTCCAACTTGGCCTTCCCGTTAGTCTTGGGTTTCCCCTGGTTTCAGGAAGCCAAGTTACAGTTCAATTGGGACACCCACTCTGTCACGCTTCACTCTCACAGACAACCAACCACAGTTCCTCTCAAAAAAACTGTATCATCAAGTACCCAAGAACCTCACGGCGTATTTAAACTCTCTACTTCTGGTGGGGAGCCCAACACCTGATCCTATTCCAGAGGAAATTCAAGACTTAAAAACAGCCTTTAGTGAAGAACTCTGCTCTGTTCTTCCTGAAAGAAGACCATCTGATCTCAGAATTGACTTGATACCAGGCTCCTCACCCACCTGGGGAAAGCTTTACCCCATGAACTATGCACAGGGAATTGCAATGAAGGCGTACTTGGACAAAAATTTAGCAAAAGGATTTATACGTCAATCCAACTCCCCATGTTCATTTCCCATGTTCTTTATAAAGAAAGCGGATGGTACCCTGAGACCTGTTGTAGACTTCACTAAACTAAACTCCATAACCATCAAGAACCAAAACCCCTTACCATCTGCAGAGTTCTTGACCAACCAACTTACTCATGCCAAGGTTTTTTAAACTAGACCTCCGCAGTGCTTATAACCAGATATGTATTGCTGAAGGTCATGAATGGAAGACGGCAGTTTGCACTCCCTTTGGGCTCTATGAATACCTTGTGATGCTCTTTGGGTTGAGTAACGCTCATGCAGCCTTCTAAGGCTTAATGAGTGAGGTTCTTTTTCCTCTACTTGACGTCTGTGTTGTTGTCTACCTTGACAATATTCTGGTATACTCACAGAACAAGGAGGCCTGCACTAAGCACCTACAAGAGGTCCTCCAACTACTCATTGACAACCGTTTTTTCTGTAAGCTGAAAAAATGCAAGTTTTTTGTCACTGAAATTGAGTTTCTTGGGTACAAGATTAACCTAGGAGGGTTTATGGTTGCTCCTTTCAAGATCCAGGCAGTCCTGGACTGGCCTAGACCCACAACACGTACCAAGCTTTGTAGCTTCTTGGGCCTTGCAAATTTTTGCTGCAAGTTTATCAAGGACTTTTCCGCTACTGCTCTCCCTCTCACACATCTTACCTCAAAGAAGATTCCTTTTGCCTGGTCACCTGAAGCTGATCTGGCTTTTGAAACCCTCAAGAAGCAATTCACCTTGGCCCCTGTCCTTCTCCGTCCAGATCCTGAACGTCATTTTTTTTGGACACAGACACCTCTGACTTTGCCCTAGGAGGGGTGTTGCTGCAGCTTGGGGAGGATAGTGAACTCCACCCTGTGATGTTCTACTCCTATAAGCTGCTTGACTGAGAGAGAAATTACCATATATATGAGAAGGAACTATTTGCTATTGTCAAATCCTTGGACCACTGGCATCACTATTTGGAAGGAAGTAAATTTACAGTGCTAATCAGAACCAATCATAATAAAATTCTTTAATTCACTGAGAAGAGAAAGGTTAGCCCACGTCTGGCATGATGGGCTATAGATCTGCTTGCCTTTGATTTCAAGATTAGTTATACACCAGGACACAAGAATGTAGTACCTGACACCATCAGTAGACAAGAGGATTTGGATGACCCAAGTCAGTCTTACGTTAAACACAATGAACGTGCTATACTCTCTGAAGATCAGTTCATCTCCCACATCATGACCTTATCATATCTATCCGCCTTGGACAAGGGCATCATAGCATCCCAACTCTTGGATAAGGAGAACGTCCCCACCGGGCTTACACTAAACAACGGATCTTAGTCAAAGAATGGAAGCCTTTACATATCAACCAATGAACACCAACAAAAAATCCTGGAAAGCTTCCACAACTCCCCTCTCACAGGACATGGAGGCTTTTGCAAAACAGTCAAGAGAATCCAACAAAGATACTGGTGGCCTAATCTGAAGAAGACAGTTGCCAAATACATCACCACATGTGTGCTGTGTGGCCGCAACAAACCCTCCACCATGAAGCCCCAAGGACTACTCAAACCATTGCCTGTTCCTCCACAACCTTGGTATTCCATCTCCATGGACTTTATTGTAGACCTTCCAGAGAGTGACAACATGACCGACATCTTTGTGGTAGTAGATTGGCTAACCAAATATGCTATCTTTACCCCCTTCAAGCACGCAACGGCAGAAGACACAGCCAACATGCTCTTCACTCATGTAATTGCCAACCATGGAATTCCCAACAAAATCTTGGATCAAGGTACCCAATTCACATCCAAGTTCTGGCAGTTTCTAATGAAGGCATTACGCATCAAAACTCTCATGTCTACATCCTTTCACCCTCAGATCAACAGATAGAAAGAAAGGGTTAATCAAGTACTGGAAGGTTTTCTCAGTAATTATGTAAACTTCCAACAGAATGATTGGGTATCTTTACTCCCACTGGCCCAATTGTGCTATAACACCAATCATCATGACTCAATTAAAGTATCCCTCTTCTTTGCCAACTATGGATATAACACCAGAAGACCACTTGTACCCAAAAACTGAAGACACAATTCTGTTGGCACACCAATGGGCAACATCATTACTTAAGAATCATCAACAACTCAAGTCCCAACTGAAAAAAACCGTCCTACAGTATAAGAACCAAGCTGATAAACATTGAAGAGCCCCAGAAGTCATCCAAGTGGGAGATTATGTGTTTCTCAGTGCAAAGAATCTCAAAATGTGTCAAAACCACAGGCTTGACCCTCCAACAAGGTTCCAACCAAGCAGGTTTGTGACCTGCAATCCAATTACCTGGTCACCCAAAGCCAGACTAGGGAGTTAACTCAATTTATCAAATCTATCAACATGAACAGATGATGATCCTTCACAATGGATATCTCAGTTTGGAGCTTGACTCATTATCAGGATCAAGCCACCCCCTCTTCCATCCAGCCGTGTGATCACCAATCATGTTCCTACTATTCATTGATTCACAATAGCTATATAATCACTATCTCTCAATAAAGATTATTATCTATCTTCTAAATATTTTCCCCGTGTAACTCTGCTAAAACAGCACAGTTACAACAACTGGATATTCCCGGTTGGAAACTAAGACCAAAGAAGATTGGTCCCCTGTTGGTCATTAAACAACGCTCCAATGTTAACTTCCAACTAAAAATTCCCAAAGGCTCCTCTGATCATGATGTCTTTCACATTAGCCTTCTATCTAAATTCCAAGGGTTATCATCTGACATAGACCACAAGGACCCTCCTCCTATCATCTTGAACCATACTCTGGAATGGGAAGTAGAAGAAATCCTCAATCACCGCACCTCTTGGGGTAAACATCAATACTTGGTGAAATGGAAGGGCTACGAGGTAGAATCCAACTCCTGGGAACCAGAAGAGAACCTAGAGAACGCACCAGAAGTCCTCTCACACTACAAGAAGAACCAGGGAGAGAAGAGCCTTCCTGGGAAGAATAGTTTCAGGGATTCTTTCCCTGACTACATAAATTTTATTGACAATCTGGACCTAAAATCTTTCACCAAACAGCACCACAACAATTTTCTAAAAACCTGTTTGTTCTCAGGAAAGGAGATTAACAGGGATTGAACCCAGAACCCTAAAGAAGGGTACAACATTAATATGGAATCAATGGCTTGACTTATTTTACCTAATTATGATGATTTTATTCATTCAACTTTTGCTCTGACTTTTGAACCGGTTTTCAAAAATGTTAATAAGTTACTTAACAACGTCACTTACCGCTTGCACTCTGATTGGTTGCAGCTGTTGTCCTGTCTGCTCTGTAATCAATTGATTCTATATTTGAGCCAAGCACTGTACTTAGTTTCAAGCAACTATCTAAACACATCCTGCTTAATTAAGTACAGCCTGAGGGCTTATACTTGTATCCGCTGGTTTAACAGGTTAACAATCTATATTATTAAGTTTCTTTTGTACCATCATTTAAGAAAAGGTATTAATTTGATTTTTCAGCCATGAAAATCCCTCTCATTCTCAAATATGCCTCTTAAAATGCCCCAGCCTTCATTGTGAGGGTATTTATGTGAGTTATTCTTATCATTTCTCTTTGTTTTAAAATATAAAGACTATCCTATTTCTGATACTTCTACCTTTTCTGATAAACTCCATTTCTGAAGCCATGAAAGGAATTCTATTTCTATCCTGGTTTCTAGTTTACTTCTTGTCAGTTGTTTTGGCCCTGGAAAATCCAACTCTCACAACTGACTGGTACAACTCCTCTCCTGATGATGCTCACCAAAAGGAATCACTTGCCAATGGATGGTTCAAATACCTGTTTGGACATTGGGGACACAAGTTCCACTATGGTTGCTTGTTTACTTCCCCTCCTGTTGAACCAACCCTTGTTAGACCTTACACTTCCTTTTACCTCTTAGTGTATTTGATGGGTTACTATCTACTAGGTTGTTTCAGTTCTATGTTCAGAAGATTTGCCTACCTAGGGCATCTTGGACATCTTGCAATGGTCACACTTCCTATCAGCTCAGTAATTGCAGGTCTGAATTAGGGCCTTGGCCCATCAGCTAGGGAGCTTATTCCCTGCCAAGTGGGTCCCTGACAATTGGCAAGGAAATTGTGGCCCGCTTTGGGCGACCAAAACGTCTCATCACATATGGCAGCCCCAAACTTTTTGGGCATATCATGAAGGCATACTGCGCCACAAACGCGCTCCAACTTATAGTTACGACCCCCTATCATTCTCAAGCCAATGGATGTGTGAAACAATTAAATGGCTCACTGGTCCAATTGATTGCCAAGCTCACAAGAGCACCCTAACACCGCATGAACTGAACACCTACCCACTGCTCTACTTATCCTGCAAGCAAGGATTAACAGGGGCACAGGGTTCATCCCCAGCACCCTGGCCTTTGGGACACCTGACAGTCTGACAGGGGTTGAGCAGAAAAAGCTACGGTCCAAGGTTCCTGACAAGCCTCTCCTAGTAACAACTCCATCCCTAGATCAATGGTGTGCCAAAGCCCAGGAAATCAAACACAAGCATATTGTAGGAGAAACAAAGCATCTCAAAGCTAGATACGCCATAGGTGACCCCGTCTACACCCTCAATTCCAATTCTGCCAAGTTGGAGCCCAACCACCTAGGGCCTTTCAAGATAGCTGCAGTCTATGACAATCACACTTACCAACTTGAAGATGCCCAAGGAAATACCAAGAAAACTCACCATGATTGCTTGCGCCCCTGCTGCACCATCCCCACACAAAAGCTGTTTGTGTGGACCTTCTCAGACCTTCCGCGGACTCTGGTCTTGGTGTCTGACAACAAGCAGGGGGCAAGGGGGGTGTTGCAACTGAGCTTCCAGACTTGCCTGCTAATTTATCTTACAATACACAGGGAGCTCTCAATGAGTTGCCCCTTGATGTATCTAACAACATGGATTAATCTGATAGTAATATCAAATGGCGGGTACTTCATCTTAATTAGAAGTGCTACCAATTTGACTTGCTGATCCCCGCACAAGTTATCTCTTGGCTTCAAACCTTACATGAAACTTTCCACTATGTCACCTCTTGTGGCTTTCTCCATATGGTATATTAATCACAATATTCCACAATAAATGATACCTTGTTTTTATTATTATGTCCTTTTCTATTGGACTGTTGTCTTCCCTAATTCCAAATACTGAATCCTCATTAGTGTCACAAGTGACAAACTTTTATCAACTATACTTATCAAAAAGCTTCTACTACAAAACTCAAACCCCGGCATCTTGCAAGCTGCCAGCCTGCAGTTTTTGGGCTCAAATCAGAACAGGATTTGAGTTTGGAAAATCTTTTTAAGCTTGATGAACCAAATGTACCTACCCAATACTCTCCACATTAAAGGTTCCTGATAAAACAGCCAATCAACAGGCAGGGCCAGCCACAGATTCTGAAATAACTTGGGCCCACACGGAAGGGGAAACAGAGAATTTTTCCATAGAACGCGGGCCACCCAGAGGCAATCAATCCCACAACCTGACTAGGGAATTTGAGCATTCTCAGTTTGAACCAGCCAATGAAATAACCCCCGCAATTGATGCCACCAAAGACTTGGAAGACCTGGTAAGCAGAAAACCCCAGGCCGACAGAAATTGTGAAAGTTTTACCATGACAGATGGGCATACTTATACCCTGGGCTGCCAGGAAGATGCTTATTGCTATCCTTGCAATAAAGTGACATGAACCTTTAGTTCAACCAGATCATACCATACTTGTTATTAGTTTTACTTCATTTACAGTCTACTTCTTGCGGCTCTGCACCCCGTGCTCACCTACCCCAATAAACCGCGGACCAGCCGCCCAAACTTTACCGTCCACCAGGAGCTCCCGTTGGCCCAGTACATTTCACTGAATACCCACCCAATCCGGCATATTTGAAGTTTACTCTGGAGGAGATCCTCATCCACAACCCCAAAGCTAGAACTAGAGAGACAGAAGTTCTTTACAGAGAAGGCATCAAAATCACCTGGCCCCCTCTGCTATTCCGAGACAAGTATAATTTTCTGCCTGCATATTTGATTCCAATGACACCACCCCTCACCCCGCGGCCCAACTGCCTGCAAGAATCTGTTGCCACTAATGAATCCACTTTCACTCAGATATTTGGGGTGATGTATATCACCCTCACCAGATTGATTGATTCTATGGTGCCTGTAAGCGGACCTTGGGCAGTAAATGAAAATTATTATCTTATATTGTAAAGTTAGCCCCAATCTTGTGGTGGGCCCTCCCTGCTGGGCCTGTGGGCCGTCTGCCCGCGAGTTCTCAGGAACCCCCCTCAGGTTGGATCTCTGAAAATTGGGTCAGTTGCAAAAGAAAGATAGAATTCTGGTATTTCATTTGTAAGGCTTAATCAGTGATTCTTTTCTGGCTGAAAATCTTTCTGCTTATTAATGCAACGGGTCAAATTGGGGATTATACCCCGTATAATAGCAGACTTGATCCAATATTGACTCATGGATTATCTGCCGTGCATTGCTGACCCAAACCAATATGAAACCCAATTAATCACCATGTAATGCTGATCTAAACTTGGTATTTCTTAGCCATATGCACATCAATTGTTTGATATACTCATATACGCCCATCAGGTTGGGTGGGACTGAGTTGATACAACGTCTAGTAAGATAAGATGAGCAATATATGATTGATGATTTAGTGATTACATGGTGTAATCACTGATAATCACTTTTTAGGCTAACATTTATATGGTGTATAATGCCAATATCAATTATAATAAGCTAGAAATTATACAGCGTATAATTGTTGCATCTATCATAATTAACTAGAAATTATACAGGGTATAATCAGTAAGCATTGAAATTATGATATGTAATAATGTGGTGTATAATTGTTGCATCTATCATAATAAAATAACAATTACACGGCGTATAACTGCCATGACTATTACAATATATTGATGATTACACAGCGTATAATTACTACACTTAATAGAATATTGACCTAGTGATAATACAGCATGTAACTGATAAAGATCTGCGTGCAAAGATTAGCCTGATCATTTGTGGTCAATCAGTCTAATCTCACAGTCCCCTTCCAATTAATAAAACCAGATTTTGCTACTCTAATTATTTTATATAATATTATTACTTTAAGTTTTAGCAAGTTTTTACCAGAAATTTATATACACTGTGAAAAGATAAACCTAAAAGTAGTAATTCTATCTCTCACAACTATAGCTTCTATATGTCTATTTATGACTTTTAGGGTAAAGCTTTAAACCCTATCTTCAATAAAATTACCAACAGCTCTTGCTAGAATTGTAGCAATTTTTTATTAAAAAAGCAGAATAAGCCCCATATTAAATTTAGAGTCTTTTAACTCTCAAGTATTAAGATAAGAATTAAAAAAGAGCTTTAGTAAAGTTGTAAAAATAAATTTTTTAGGATACCAAAACCAGTTATCAGCAGGCTACTGCAAAAGGATAAAGCTGAGCATAACAAAGCTTTGTGCTTTTACACAGCCTGCTCATCACTCATTGCTTTTTACTCACCACTCTCTAATAAAATTAAACAGCTATATAAAAAATTTATAGGAAAATTAAATTTATCCTATAATTAAATAAGCATTTTAACACCTAGAATTATTTTAAAAATTTACTATTTAAAAAGTATAAAGATATTTTGTCTAAAGTACCAGAAACTTATATCAGTGGGCTGCCGTAAATGGGTAAAGCTGAGCGTAGCACAGCTTTGCCCTTTTGGCAGCTGTCAGAACTTTTGATTCTGCTCTCAGACCTGGCAGTCTGATTACAAATTGCCTTATTGGATACTTGATTAATCTTAGTCATTGTGTTGATACTTAGCTTGTATGACAACAAGTGTTACTTGCGGCATCTGGTATTTCCTTGGCAAGGCAACAGCTAGCAATGTCCAAGTGAGGCAACTTCCAAATGGCTTTCTATACAGGCGGTTTGCTAGTTCTTTGAGTACTGACAATGGTCTTCAAACTTGTATATCTTCTTCTACTGTGAAAAGGTTCTACAGTAGGATCTTGGTATTATTATCTACCTTCTATTAGTCCAATGGAAGGGCTCTTATAGAGTCAGCGCTCTCTTGCCAGGATAAGATTCTCTGGCACATCTAACTCTTGCTTGGTAGTCTTTTCACCCTCAGACTGCCAGCATCAACCCCCAGAGTTAGGCATCCATGCAATGGCATGGGATTCCATATCATAGTACCCTGCACTGGGTACTATTTGCCATAGAGTGATACATAATCTATTAGCGTGCTGGCAGTGGCAGCGCTAATTTATGACTCTATTTTTAGTACATGACACTTTGTTCCTGGGCGACCTTTCTTGCATTGATTTGCAATGGCACTGGCGGTTTGCTAGTGCAAATTGGACACATTCTTTTTTATCCTTGGGGAAACTCATAATAACTAACCCGGCAGTTTGCTAGAGGATTCTGGGATAACTCTAGCCAGTCAGGAACCAGTTGTATTGGAGTCTATAGTATTCCTGGTTGTTCTTGTAATAAGTGATCCAAATCTATTTCACGAAGGCTTCTCAGATCAATTAAGCCTGCTAGTAATATTGGAAGCTTCTCCAATAGATGGCTTAGCAGGCTGCCAATATATTCAAGGTAGAACAAAGTCAGTATAAATTCTTGACAGCAGCCCACCTGAAACACCTTTCCTTTTACCAAACAATATCTGATAAAACTTATTACCTTTAGCTAAATATTTATTTATATCAAAAAAATCTTTTAAAAAGAACATTTCAAGCAAAAGACTTGGGGTCAGATTTAGGCAGACTGTCTAAAAGCAAACAAATCATTCATGTTGTTCATGATTTGTTTGCTTTTGACAGCCTGCTGACCAGTACGCGCTTGTTGTAATAAGGGAATTTTGAGATTAATTAAGCCTAATTGTAATATATTGAAGGCATCTTAGATCATGCTCTATAGCATAACTTGGCTGTCCAGCAGGTTAAAAGGATTTTTCTTTCAGGCTGTTAATCATTTCACTCAGGTAAATCAAAGTCAATACATGAGAGTTCAATTTCCCAAAGAAGATTTATTTTAGTTAAATATATGGTTATATAATTTTAGTATATAGTTATTCTGGGTTTGCTAAGAATTTTTATCAAAAAATTCATTCAGAATAATAATAATTCTAAATACCAGTAAAGTTTCTGGTAATCTACTTCATCATCTAAATAAATAACTTTAGTCTAACAATAGATTCAATATATCAAATAAGATTTAAATGTGGTTCACCAAATTGATTTCTTCACAATCACAGGAATTTGGTCCTGTGTGAGTTCACATTCATGTAAACTACAGGGTTATCAAGTCATAGCCTGGTCTGGGCCCTATGCTCCATATTCATGTCACAGATCAAGTGTGAATTCATAAGTGGATAAATAGTATTATGCGAGTTCAACAGATTTCGACCAAGCACATGTTCGGATTATGGATTTTCACACCACCAGATGGACATTAAATATATGTTCTGGATTGACAATTTGAATCTGAATCCTATTGAGTTGGGTGATCAAACCAGTCCAATATTCAAACAGGATTTCCTATCTATCCCTATCTGAAACCAATAATTTAAATCTAGGCTCTTATAAGATGTTGCCTTATATATCACTAGGGGCTTAAATACAATGCCACACTCCATCAGGTGTGATCTGCTAAGTTTCTAATACTTGTAATTCCTTTCATTTACTGAATAAACCCACCCGAGCCGACAAATTCCATACAAGCTCTATTTTTTAAAGCTGGTCTAATTAAAAGCTGTAGTATTTAGAACGCAGTCAGATCTGTATTATAAAAGATGAATTACTTTTATCTAGATAAATAAACTATTGTGATCTTATCTCTGTTTATATCTGGACTTGATGATTTTGATAATATTTCTCCCATCCACAGGAAACATACTATGTGGCTCTTTAACGCAATCGTGGAAGTGAATTAAGATTCTTAACGATTTACGCTCCAGCGATCCTCATGTTGCCCTGAGATATGTGGCCGAGAATAAACAATAAACGGATTTTCGCTCCAGTGCTAATCAAGTTTCAAGCTAGCCTATGTGGCACATCATAAAATGCAGAAATCTACTTCACAAAAATCGAAGCAATTATTTATTTAAATTAATTAAAATGCTATTTTCCTTTTAAATATCAGATAAAAGAATATAACCAATTTAAGAAAAATCAGGTAGTATATATTATCCAGTGAAAATAGGTTAGAGTTTTTTAAATTTTATTTGTAAATAGTTTAAAAATTGTCATTTATTTTCACACTATTTAAAAATGGATAGGCGAATGAATAGTGAAATTTCATTGTATCTGCAATTAACTTTTTCTTATTTAAATCATAAGTTTCTCTGTTGATACATAATTTTTGTTTTTTAAGAGCGTTCAATTAGATCATTGACCATAAAATAAAAAAATCATTCATGAGACCTACTTTGAATTCTACCAATTAATTGGGAGTTGAAGATTCAATGTCTCGCTCTGCTAAATATGGTCTACATAATTTTTAAACCCTTGTGAAATATTGAATGTTGGTGTTCTTTCAGGCTACTGGATTTAACGTTTTTAAATCAGCTTTAATATTCTACATAATTTATTCCAAAAACCTCTAAATCACATTTCGTATGAACTACAAATAAAATACACACATACCTCTCCACTTTTCGATGTAATTTATTGGAAATTGATAAATGCCACGATTTACTTCAGCTGACTTAATTGCTCCAAAGTTCCAATTACTGTGCAAGACTATATCCAAGCATTTTGCTTAAAAGCCAAGATCTCTACAAAGACTAGTATGGATCTTTTTGAAATTGGGGCTTCTACCCTTAATATCATATCAGCAGTATCTGCTCTTGTAGTACTTCTTCTACTATTTGCAATCAGTAAGTAAAGTTTTAAAATTTATTACTAATAATTAAAAGAACAATATGACAGGAAAGCCTTAAATAGAGTTTCAATGCGCTTGCAGGCTGGAATAGCTATGCTAGATATAATCAAGCATATTTTAGATTTTCTTCCAACACCAGATAATAGTACAACACTATGCTCTCTTATGGGCTTTCTTACAGTGTTCTTGTACCAATTTTATCTATTCCTAAATGTGTGCATTGCCCTAAATCTTCATTTGGTGATTGTTTTAAGCTTTAGACCAAAAAGAATATGGGAGCTCTTTTATTGGTGTGGTGCTTTTTTATTCCAATTGGCCTAAATGTTTCTCTGCTAGGTAAAAAATATACATTATTTTTCTAATTTTTAGCTATGAGCTTCTTTGGAAAGAGCACAAATGACTATTGCTATATAAAAAATATGATTACTCTCAATCATATAATTGAAGCTATTTATATGACTGTATTGTGTATGTTAGCACTTGCATATAGCATATTGATCTCAGCTTCTGTCGTATTCAAGATACATAAAAGAAACACATACTTACAGCATACAAGTTTTCAAATCAGCTCTCAGGATGAATCATCAAAAGCCTCTTCTTTCTGCAGCCTCAAAAGCCTGGTTTTAAGAACATGCCTCTACCCTGCAGTCTTTTTTATGTGCTATTTTATTTTAATTGTAGAGAGATTTTACTTTTTTCTCTTCAAGCATACAAACATGGCCCTAATGCAAATATCCATCTGCCTATTTAGTCTTTGTGGTTTCCTGCACCTAACTGCCTTCCTTGCTGATCCAGTGGTTTTTAAGATTCTTCCCAGAATTTTTAAGCCAAGTGTTACTGATTTTAACAATAATAATCTTGTAATCAGTGGTCAGAGCCCATCTTTTAGAAAAGATTTATCATTTGATTTTTTCATGGCTCCACCTTGTGATGAATCTCATCTAGTAACAAGTCATTTAGCAATGGAGTTTCAGGAATACACTTAATAAAAATTATTCTAAAAACACAATTTATTGGATTTGAGATTCAATATTATCAAGTTCCAAATCAGATTTATATGTGAAATCTTAAAAAAGATTATTTGATGTTTTTAAAATAAAAATATATCATTTCTCCTTTTATTCAATTGTTTTGATACCCATCTTTTTTCTAAAAGTGTTATTTTTAGAAATCTATTACCAACACTATGACACAATTCTACACAATTTCTTATAAAACTATTATATTTCAATATCCCCAGAATTATGTCATAATATCATAAATAGACTCATGAGACCAATAGTAATTTAAAAAATAATGGTATAGAGTATTTTCAATCCAAGCATTTATTATTAAATATATTTTTAGGATAGAAATATATTTAAATGGGGAAATATTCTATATATAGGCATCTTAACTAAAAACCCATATAAAAATGTCATCTAGAAATAAAGCAGCTAGATAATTTGCTCAAAAACAACATCTATAAACATTACCTCAAACTTATGGCTTAAGTGCCAGTTAGCTTTAAACAAAGTAAATCTCAAAAAACCATACTATAAATTCAGAACCTAAACGTAAAAATATGGGATTGTCAAATCCTTGGTCCAAATTTCAAATCACTTTTGTGGGATGACCTTTTTTAATTAAATTGAACTCTTTGAGTATTTATTTGAATATTTAAAAATGCAGAAACTCATAGACACTTTGCAAAGTTCAAGTCAAACTGCATATTTCTAATGAATGAAATGAATTAACTGGAATCAGATTTGAAGCGTTCAAATCCATCAACCATCTTCATTAAGTTTACTATGTTTTTTGGAAAAGCAGAATTGTCAAATCCAAGAACCAAATTTCAAATCACTTTTGAATGTCACTAGTAAACTTAGATATTAATTGCGGGAACTAGAATCCAAATTTAATGTACAGCAAGCACACTAGGAAACACCAACCAAAATAAAGAAGCTCCACTCTGGATAAAATCATATGAAAAATTCAACCTTGATAACCATATTTAGACATAAAAAGTGATTAAACTTTAAAATCATCCAAAACTGGAAAGGATACAATATTATACACTTCAAATCACAGATATAGAAAATCTGCTACTATTCAAGGCTAAATAAAGAAAAAAACAACTACTCACAACTAGACCAAAAATCAAAATAAATACATATTTAATCTAATATATATTTTTTATTTCTTTTTTATGAACCGTCAATTGCATTTTCAACCTGCTCCTGCACCAGCCTGCGGGGCAGCCTGTTCACAAGGACGTCCCAGAGAGTCCAAAAACAGATCCAGAACACAAATTAAAGGGAGTTATGCCAACACACAGGCCTCCCAAGGTGTCAGCACCAGTCAACCACCTTCTGCATCCCAAGCAAGAGCATAAAGCCTCAACCCAAGACAGAAGCTGCTCTCAAGGCCTGCAACCAAAGTCTTATACACAAATGTTATTGAGAATAATGAGGTTACATACACGTTTACTGTGTACCCAGTTGTCACCCGGCCCCGCACTCTTGATCCAAGAGTTGCTACTTCCTGCCCCTGCGTCTTTGACACCTTTTATGAGCCATTGGCCACCACCAAAGAGCCATCTGCGCCTGTATTGTATGCCATCATTGACAGCGCCAGAGCAACCAAGTGTGATCCCACCTTCTACACAAAGGTTCCCATCCCCTGTGTCAAGCCTGCTAGCCAGGATGCTGTGGTATCTGTCAAGGGCTGGTGTTAGTTGACAGATAGTGGGAGTGAAGCTCTCCTCAACTGCTTAAACGGGGGAAATGACATTTTGGGATATTGTGTCCCAATTTGGTGTCACAGCCAGATACATTGCCAACATTAACACCAAGTATGGCAATACCGGAAAAATTGCAAAATCTGCCAAGGCTAAGCAGCAGCCCAAACTCTTGCAGCCTGTGCATATTGACGCAATAACACAGTGGGTTACCAAGAATTGTCACCTGAACTCACTTGTGTCCAATCAATGCTTGCCACAGAGTTTTGGCTTTATGATTCTAAAACCTTGTTTACAAAACAATGGTTGATTTGGGCTTCTTCTGAAAAGTACTGGAAGTTTTGCTGTACAACAGAAACAATGAGAAGACCATTGAGGATTGACACATTTATGCTGAGACATATCTGGCACTAAAGAAGACTGGGAATGTCCAGTTCTTCTACATCCACAAATCATTGTTTTCCTCCTCAATCAGGTCTAGGCATGGGTGGGTCAAGAAGGGGTCCAAGGACAGTGTAGCCCATTGTGCAGCTGTCTGTTCCCAGATCTATTTCATGATAGCGCTTCATGGTCCTCACAGGTTGGACCAGTATCAGATGATCAAGGGTTCTCATAATAGCAAAACATTTCTTGATTTTCTCCAAACTGTCAAGGAGTATCTCCGGATAAATTACCACAGTACAACCAACATTGTTGTGTTGGATAATGTCGGGCTCCACAAAGTGGATCTGGTTGTGTCCAATTTTCTGCCAATTGATAAAAATAGCCATTTGGCCAGCCACTGCCTGGCTGACTGCCCAATGAGACTCCTCTTTCTTCTGCCCTATTCTTTATTTCAGAACCCAATTGAGGAGGTGTTTGGTTAGATCAAGAATAAGGTGAAGCAAGGCCTTGCTCAGGGCACTGAGGATCTCTTCAACATTCTTGAGGTTGTCGATTTGCAATGCCAGCCAATGTGGTGGCGGCTTTTTACAAGCACTCAGAATCCTTTCTTCCCAAAGCCCTGGTCTCTGAGCCAATCAGATAAATGAGTGCTCTGGGTTTTATTTGTTTTTATTTTATTATTATTTTGTTTTTAGTAGGACTCAAAAATTATTATTTATATATAATGACATGACATTTGATTGTATTATAGACATTTAAGAGTATGTAAAAAGATAAGTAAAATTAATTATACTAGGTATGATGAATATATTTTATTATAATGCATTGAACAATATAAAAACTGTTGCGCTAACAATTAAATAAATTAAAAAAGATAGAAATAAATTAATTTTATTTAAATAATTGTGAATCCTTGTTGGTACTCTGGCTTTTTTAAGCCACAAATTGGACCTTGCATGTCCTCATCTGATCCTTATTATTTCAGTGCCACTATAGCCACACAACACAACCACCAATGATTTTTATGTATTGCTTACTAATTAGTACTTGTGACGTGGGTCAAGCATATCAAATATATTTATCAAATCATATTACAAGGGGAAGATAATTTGAGTTCAAAATAATCACTTGTTTAGAATATAAGTGAAGCGGGCCGCATGATGCAGATAAATTCAATTCTTGTTGTTTGTATATGTAATAAATGAACTCGTACTTGACGAGCTAGTAAATAAAAACATTTTTAACTTATTTTATTATTTGACATGGTTGCAACTATAACTAATGTCTTGTAATATATTTAGATATATTAATATTATAATTTACCTACTAAAATTTAAAATAAAATTAAAATATTAAAAGTAAAATTATAATTATAAATTGTAAAATTTATCTATTAAAGTTTAAATATTCAAAATTTAACTATTTTTATTTAATTGTGATTTATTCAATATTGAAATATTATATATTGTCAAGGGTCTGGATGTACAAGCATTCTGGCTAATGCCAACCTACTTAATATCCAGCCATTACCAAATTTGGTGCCCTTTCAATATACTGTTTGATATACTGAGAATGGTAACCAAGCAATATCACATGACTGTCCAAGTATCCAGTGACTCAAACCTATCCTGCACATAACCAACCCCTAGGTTTGATCCAATTAAATCTCTGCCACAGTCAAGTCTATATAAGTCTAAAGTATTATTCAATAAAATATACTTCTCTTCTTTCTAAATTCCATATTTGAAGCTTCCCCAAAAGGCACTCCTTATCACTGGTAGCAGCTACAGGTTTTTAACCACAACCATGAAAGAGAAAATGAATGACCAAAACCCGCCCACCTTTGATCACGTACTCAACCAGGCCACATCCCAGGAGACCTGGAAAACGTACTTCCGCGCCCAAAACATTGGTGAAGATATACCTAGTGGATGCACCATATTTGATGGTCATGCTCAAAGCATGCACCAAGATAATTTAATACAGTTGCTCTCTTCAACCACAAACAAACACACAACCACCTATCACAGATGAAGTTACCAACACCAAATACATTGGTATTGACAAGTTCTTTAGTAAAAAAAAGAAAACTTCATCAACTGGCTAGACCACTCAGCCGCTAAACTCTGCGCCAGCCACATTCCCCCATGAGAAATGGGTCCAGAAAGCCAGCAAACACCTTTAAAAAGCCGCAGCTAACTGGTTTGCCACCTGGGTTGGCTCACAAACTGACAACCAGCTTCACAACAGGAAAGAGTTCAAAGCGGACATCACACACAATTTCCACGTCATCAAATCCCTCCAAGACATCACAATACAGCTCAGTGATCTTACTCAGAAGACCACCATCACAGCTTACGCCAATGAATTTGAGGAAATACGTCTCAAAATCCAAACCCCAGCACAAGCTGATAACGTACACACCAGAGCAGCATTCATCAACAGAATGAAGCCCTCTGTTGCTGCCCTCATCCGCCCAGAGGCCAACACCTCCATGCCTGCGCTCATTGCAGAAGCCAAGCACACAGAAAAACGCACAAGCATGGAATATGCTGCACACAACAGCAATCACTCCTCAAACGGTAATGGCAGATAAAACTTTAATGGTAATAAACGCCAGAACACCAATCATAGCAACAGCAACTCCAATTGCAACAATGACAATCACAGCCTAAGAGCAAACTGCTCTCCTCCCAAGAAAGAGGACACCGCCAAAGTTAACAATGCTGAAATAGCAACCTGCTATGAATCTGACCCCACATTCTCTGACCTTAAAGGTCTCAAAACAGAGGAGCAGGGAAAAGAGAAGGGGGAACAGGAGTAAGTGCCCCTGTCTCCCTCAACTTGACAAGAAACTGTACCAAGGCACAAACTTTGCTGCTTGCATCCCATGTGTCCCACAATCCTCTGTTTTTATGAACGTAAAAATTAAAGATCACTCACAGCTTCTTGTCTACCCATGCACTTACAAATAACATACACATAAAATTTTATCTGACTCTGGTGCACAACACACTATGGTTAGCAAACCTTTTTTAACTAAGTACAAAATACCAGTTGTCAAATCCAACTTCAAATATGCCAGAATGGCAGACAAATCAAAGGTTCTACTCAAAGGTGAAACAAATCCCTTCATAATTGACCTCCAAGGCATACAAACGTCCATCAAAGGACTTGTCATGAACAACATAAACTACAACATTGTAGCAGGCATGGACTGGTTCACCCAAGTGAACCCCAGCGTATTTTGGAAAACAAAAACCATGACCATCAAACACAACAGTCAATTTTAACATCCTCAAAGAACCCAACAACCTCATTCTAAGAGACACAGTATTTGTCCAGGTCATAAACCAAGACAACTCAGAATGTCTAACTTAAGATAGTAATCTCCACATAATGGGGTACACATAATTCAATAACATGCAAACAACCAAGATCCAATGCCCAGAACTTGCAGAACTCCTAAATGAATACACTCATATATTAAGGAAGAACTCACCAAGCTACCCCCCCAAATGGGAGATCAAACATGGCATCAACCTATGTAAAGCCATGACCAAACCTGCACCCCTCTACAGACTCTCTCCCATGGAGAACCAAACCCTCAAAACACACATTGAGGACAATCTAGCAAAAGGATTCATTTGCCCGTCTGAATCCCCATGGGGGCAGCAGTGTTCTTTGTAAAGAAAAAAGGCACTCTGTGTCTAGTAACTGACTACAGAGCACTGAATGCAAGCACAGTAAAGAATAAATATCCCTTTCCACTTATAGAGAATCTGTCTGCAAGACTCTCAGGAGCCAAACTTTTCTCCAAAATTGACTTCACCACAGGTTACAACCAAGTCAAAGTGAAGGAAAAGAACATACCAAAGTCTGTGTTCTGTACGCAATTTGGATCCTTTGAGTGTAGGGTAATGAACTTTGGGATGACCAACTCTCCCACAAAGTTTGTCACCATGATGAACTAAGCACTAAACGGTCTCTCAAATACATTATGCTACCTCAACAATATCAGAATATTCTCAAAAAAGAGGAACACCTCACACACGTCTGCAAGACACTTGATTGACTCGCAAAGCACAAACTTTATTCAAAACCAAGTAAGTGCCAATTTATGAAAAAGAAAATGCTGTTCTTGGGCCACATTGTCTCTGAAGGTGGCATCAAAGCAGATCCAGAAAAATAAAAGCCATAAATAACATGCAACACCTCACCTCTGTTAAACAAGTTAGATGCTTTTTCAGTATGGTAGCTTACCTAAGGAAATACATCAAAGACTGCAGGAAACTAACCACATCAATCAATGACTTAACCAAGGTTAATGCCAAAAAGAAATTCATCTGGACACCAGAGTATGACAATAATTTATAATTAATAAAACAACCTTTGATTAAAGCACCAATCTTGCAACACCCTATTAATAACAGGTGCTACAAGCTCAAGTTAGATGCCAGTGACATCGCCATTGGCGCAGTCCTGTGCATCCGCCAGCCAGGGCAGCAAGACTTCCTGCCAGTATGTTATGAAATCAGAAAACTGACCAACACTGAGCAGAGATACCCAATACACAATAAGAAATTGCTAGCAATATATCACACATGCAAGAAATGAAGATGTTACTTAGAAGGACATTTAAACGTCTGAGTACTAGCTGACCATAAATCCTTAATATATTTCAAAAATCAGAATGCACTTACACGGTGACAAGCCAAATGGATGTCCCTGCTGGAAAAGCTTAATTTGGACATCCAATACAAAAAGGGGCAGAGCTGGACACAGCTGATGCTCTCTTTAGACTGTGTCAGCCTAGAGAGGATCACCCTGACCACCTGGACCCTGACTGGCCAAACCTGTACAACACTGAGTATAAAACCAAAGGGAAAGACCCCTAACACATCAACTGACCAACAATACATTATTAAGGAATGAAAAGTACTTCCAATTATCAAATGGCACTTTATACTAAATCATTAACAGATAAAAATTTCCTGTAAATCCCACTTGCACAAAGAGTTGACACCATATTAAGACATCACCGCCTACTAGGCCATACAAAGGCTAACAACCTATACCTCACATTAAAAGAGATAGTATGGTGTCCCAACCTCAAACAGGATATAGTTGATGTTCTGAAAAAGTGCACAGTGTGCAAGAAATACACCATCACAAAGGCTCCTCAGCCAACGGTCAACCCAGTACCAGACCCTGAGCCATTCAAGGTTTGGGGGCTAGAGGTATTGGCCCCTTCCCAGAATCAAAAACAAACCAATATTTCTTAATTGTAGCTATCAACTTTGCCACCCACTGGCCCATCTGCTGGGCAACAAAGAATCATAAAGCAGAAACCATCAATTGTTTCATTAACAAAGCAATCATAGCCAACTATGGCACTCCAGACTACATCATAACTGATGGAGTAACCGAGTTATCAGGTCACGTAGTAAACAACAACTTAAAATCCAAAAACATTAAACATTGTACAACCTCTTCATACAGACCACAGTCCAACAGCAGAGTGGAACGCCCCAACAGCAGGCTTATCAGGACCCTAGAAAAAATAATGGATGGCAAAGCCAAAGACACATGGCCACTATGTGTGAAACATGCATTACTAGTATCCCAATTCTGCACTAATCAAGGAACAGGCTATTCACCATTTGAGCTAACCTACAGGTACAAACCAGAAATAATTACCCGCAATAAGCAGCCATACATAAAGATTCCCCCGGGGAAACCCCCCCACAGTAAAACAAGTACCAAATCTACAACACATACACCTCAAAGCTAAAATAGCAGAAATAAAGAGGCTCAAAACACAAAAGGTAACCTCCACAGAGGAACCACTTCCCATCAACTCCCCCGTCTGGGTTCTAGCTGGCAACAGAAAGAAACTAGACTCAGTACACTGGGGACCAGGAAGAATCATCAAGTACAGACCAGATCACAACACCTATCTAGTAAATTTCAAGGTGCCAAAACCCCAATTATCAAGAAATACCACAGAACCTGCCTCCGCCTCAGTAAAGGAAAACACTCAACTGGACTGGTTCCAACTAGTAAACAGCTCCAGGAGCATCAGGTGGCAGCTATGAAAACAAATCCCCCTCCTGGTGCAGCAGAGTAACCCCTTAAGGGGGGTGTCAAGGGTCAGGATGTACAAGCATTCTGGCTACTGCCAACCTACTTAACATCCAGCTATCACCCAATTTGGCGCCCTTCCAATATACCGTTTAACATACCAAGAATGGCAACCAAGCAATATCACATGACTGTCCAAGTATCCAGTGGTTTGAACCCATCCCGCACATGACCAACCCCTAGGTTTGATCCAACTAAATCTTCACCACAGTCAAGTCTATATAAGTTTAAAGTATTATCCAATAAAATATACTTCTCTTCTTTCTTAATTCCATATTTGAAGCTTCCCCAAAAGGCACTCATTATCAATATTAAAAATTTTAAAATTGAAATAAGTAATATTAAAATTTTAATATTAAAAATTTCAATATTAAAATTTCTATATATTAAAATTTAAAGATTAAAAATTAAATATTTTAAAAAAATTAAAAAAGTTAAATTGCAAGGGAATAATATTTATTAAGGGGATTGTCAAGAATTTATACTGACTTTGTTCTACCTTGTTAACCTTGACAACCCGCCAATCTAATAATTGTAGAAGCTTCCAATATATTGTTAATAGGCCTAATTGATCTAAGAATCCTTCATAGAGTATATTTGAATCACTACTGCAAGAACAACCAGGAATACAATAACTCTTCAATTATGACTGGTTCCTTATTGGCTAGAGTTATTCCGGAATACTCTGGCAAACCGCCAGGTTAGTAACTATGGGCTACTCCAAATATTGAAAGCATATGATCAATTTGCAAGCAAACTGTCAGTGCTAGTACAAATCAATGCAGTAAAAGTTGCTCAAGTACAAAATAATATGTGCTAAAAATAGAGTAATCAATCAGCGCCACCACTGTTGGCACACTTATAGATTATGCTCTATTCTATGACAAACAAGTACCCAGCGCAGGGTACTATGACATGGAATCCCATGCTATTGCATGGATGCCTGACTCTGGGGGTTGGTGCTGGCAGTCTGGGGATGAAAAGGCTGATCAAGCAAGAGTTAGAAGCGCCAGATGATATTATCCTGGCAAGAGAGCGCAAGCTCTATAAAAGCCCTTCCATTGGACTAATGGAAGGCAGACAATAATAACACTTGCCTACTGTAGAACGTTTTCACAGTAGAAGAAGATTATCCAAGTTTGAAGACCATTGTCAGTACTTGAAGAACTAATCAAGTTGCCCATATAGTAAGCCGCTTGTAGTTGCCTCCCTTGCCATTGCTTGCCATTGCAGTGCCAAGGAAAATCCAGATGTTGCAAGTAACGCTTGTTGCCATACAAGCTAATATCAACATAATGACCAATAAATCTCTATTACACACCAAAGCAAACAATTATCATACCGCCAGTTCTGAGAGCAGAACAGAAAGTTCTGACAGGGATGCTAATTTCAAAGGGGAATGTGATTATTCCGGGAAATTATACCCCAAAATTAAATTTTCAACTAGACTGTCCAATTAGATCCATGTACTTTTCTGTACGTGATGGACAACCCTGGATGCATTGCTAGAGGGGTGGCGCCCTGTACCCCGGTGGTTGTTGACCATTTGATAAAAGGAAGCCAGGTGAGCAAATTGATTAATAGGTTTTTTTCAGGAGGCACGTAGTACCTGTACAACATTGCCAATGCAAATGAGTCATACAGGACGTGCTCAACTGTCCTATACCCCCGCAGTGTCTTATGGAGTTTGAGTGCTAAGCAGCATATGTCTATTTGAATAGGTAAATCCTCCAAATTTTTGACGTTGGTTTTTAATATGCAGTGGAGGAGGATTCTCAGGTATACCGCAACATGAATTCTTTGTGAGGTGTATTTTTCCGGAAAATGCACAATTTTTGAATATTTGAACTAATCTATTGATATAGGAAGTTTGATTGAATTTGAAGAGGGTTCCAGGGGCACCCAACTTGTATCAGCCCCTCATGCCTCTACAAACAAAATAAATAAAGGTTTAAATGTGTTCACAAGGACTGTATCCCTGACTTTATTTGATAATGCCTTGAATACTTAATTAAAAAATTCAGTTTTTAGATATTTAGTTGCTATTTGAAAGTCAGTTTTTATTAAGTTTTTTCATATTTGTTGATGTTTGCAAATGGGAATTGTTGAATGCTTTCATAGATATATTCATTGAAGTTTAACTTGACATCCCCACAAATTTCATTCATTTCTTTGAAGTTGATATTTGATCTTATTTTGTATGCTTCCCTTAACCACAGCAAACACCCCGCAGGTGGTAAATATTCCCTATCTTTAGCTTCAATATTTGAAAACTTATTCATATTCTGTTGAATTATTTTATTTATTTGGTTTTTATTTATTTGTTTTACAGGTGCTACTTGTGACTGGTAACCCCCGTAGAACCAACTCAGCGTAAAAGCTGCCACTTCCGCGACCTTGTTCCCATTCCTGGTGATGACTAAAATAAATATAAATAAAACAAAAAGACTTACTAATTGTTTCCTCTGTGGCCCCCTCAGCCACATACACCACCTTAGCA
Organism: Entomophthora muscae; assembly: GCA_014839935.2. Taxonomy (NCBI): domain Eukaryota; kingdom Fungi; phylum Entomophthoromycota; class Entomophthoromycetes; order Entomophthorales; family Entomophthoraceae; genus Entomophthora; species Entomophthora muscae. Next base: position 311,084 of record QTSX02000792.1, on the reverse strand, counting down.
AACTTCATGAGTGTTGGCTGCTCTTTATTAATTTTCCTTGGCTTAATTTTTCTTATCTTTCTTGCAACTTGGTGTTTCTTCTTGGTTTTCATTTGATAAATTTTCTGTATTTCTTGAAGTGCTCCTGCTTCTTGACTGAGTTTTGTTTTTGTCTGTTTCCATTTGGTTGGTTTGCTCTTCATTTGTGTTTATTTCATGTGGTATTATCATTTCCTCCAATTAGTTTGATCTTTTGAGTATTCTTTCTGTTGGTTTTTGTGAATTCCCACAAGATGTAACTTTCACTATTGAAATCTAACTACTTGAGTATTTCTTTTTGAAGACCTAAAATTATTTCCTTGTGTTCTTCAATGACTATTGTTCCCTGGCTATTTTTTGCAGTTTCATTTTTCTGGGCCAAGGCTTTTCCCTCATTTCCCAGTTGATTTACCACAATTTCCCTTATGTTGTATTCAAGCTTGACACCCTTTTGGAGGGCTGAATCTATTTTTTTATTAAGTTATAGACATTTGAAATTTTGTTTGAATTGCATTGAAAAACTGGTTTTTATGGTTCTACCTTCAACGTGTGAATATTTTTCATCATCATTACTAAATCAAAGACCATAGATGTAAATGTTGCATTAAAATATAGCAATTAGAGGTTAACTCTTGATATTTTGATATTATATGCATAACTCAATGTATTTTGTTTAATAAAATCCATTGTAAACTTAGCCTTTTCCATTATAATTTAATGAAATGGACTGTGTTTATATAAGAGCCATTAACGCTTAGTACAAAACTTGAAAATTAGTGCATTTTACAGCCTGTATATTTACCTATTGATAATAATTCTATAAACTTTTTAGTTGGATTTTGCGAGGTGATGTAAATGTAATGTGTTAATAAATTACTGTTTATTGTCATTAATTGGCTGATTTTCTTTGCTGTGGCATTTGTGCATTTTTTATTATTTATGCACTAGTATCCAATTGGTTGGTTTCACATCCAATTGCACAGGCAATAGGAAATCAAGCCGCCACCCTGACCACATCCAGTCTTGGGGTGACGGCTTGATTTTTTATTGCCTGTGCAATTAGATATGAAACCAATCAATTGGATACTAGTGCATAAATATCAGAAAATGCACAAATGCCACAGCAAAGAAAATCAGCCAATTAATGACAATAAACAGTAATTTGCAACACATTACATTCACATTACCTTGCAAAATCCAACTAAAAAGTTTATAGAATTATTACCAATAGGTAAATATACAGGCTGTAAAATGCACTAATTTTCAAGTTTTGTACTAAGCGTTAATGGCTCTTATATAAACACAGTCCATTTCATTAAATTATAATGGAAAAGGCTAAGTTTACAATGGATTTTATTAAACAAAATGCATTGAGTTATGTACATAATATCAAAATATCAAGAGTTGACGTCTAATTGCTATATTTTAATGCAACATTTACATTTATGGTCTTTGATTTATCAATAATGATGAAAAATATGATGCTCATAATTTTAAGCTATTTGTAAAATGTACAACATTTTATTAATTATGGGAAATGTTGATAATGTAAAAAGAAAATATTATTAATTATGAATTGAAAGAGAGATATTAATTTTAATAGTTGTCACAAAGAAAAGATTTATTTACAAATCAAAGAACAGGAAGGGAAGGGAATGGGCGGAATGAACATTACCTTCATCTGCGCCTGTGAAAGGAACAGCATCAGATATAGTGGGGGGATTGGTAGTAGCTTGGGAGTCAGGGTTGGAAGACAGGTGGCTTGATGGGGGGTTGGGGAGGCAGGGTTTGTTGACTGGGAAGGGGCAGCAAGAGCGGTTGCTTCAAAGCTCAAATTCTTCTTATGCCACACATACTGGCTTGACAAAACGGATGGACTGGCGTGGGAGGAGGCGGGGGTCTTTTCTGGACTTATCACTATCACTTGCATAGAAGATAATGAGATCAAATAAGTCCTGGACAAACACAGAAGGGAAAAGCGCATACCCTTTCTCAATTTGGGAGCACAGTTCATTGTAGATAGCAGGCTTTGAGCACCTGAGGGCGGAACCAAAATTGTAGAGACATACATCTACAAGATGCATGTTGGTGTGGTTGATGGGGTAGGACCAACAAGTATGCCCTGCAGCCCTGATTTCTTGGTTTGCCCATTCCCACTGCTCCATCTCAGCACTCAGTACAACTGTTTGAACGGCGTTTTGTGTGGCCCATTTCTCCAGAATGGCCTTGAGCTCTGTCTGGTAGGCATACTCATCTGCGGTGTTCAATATTGCCAAGTAATAATTGACACCCAATGGGAAAACTGCCAATAAAACCCCAATAAAACAATACAAGATTGGGCCGCGCTTGTACACGTCAGACTGGATATGCTTCTCTCCATAGTCTTGAATACTTGCAGAAATCTTAGGTATGATAAGAAGATGACGTCATTACGAGCCCTCATTGCCCTCCCTTTAATAAATTTTTTTGATGGTCAAATTGTATGGGTCAGTATCCATCAAACTAGGACCATCAAGAACCTGATTAGATAGGATTCTGGCGGCAGCCACAACTCTTTGAATCCACAAATTCACCGTTCTTTTGTTGGTGAAGATGCTGTGGAGTCCCAGATGGAGAAAAACCTGGACCAGGGGCATCTGCAGGTCACATTCCATAATGGCTATCATAAGGGGATGGGCTGTGTCACCTTTGGTCAAAGTACAGGCACCAGTTGGGGTCTTCTGTGTAAGGGGGCCACAGTTGGCGTGGGCTTGCAGGGTTGCAGCCACAGTGGAATTTGCAAAACCCATTGCAGCCGCAGTTTCCCCAATGGACATAAGCATCCCTCAATTTTTTAAAATTTCAAGAAAAATCTCTGGAGTGATTAATTTTTTTCTGCGTCTTGCAGGCTGATTGGCTGAAGGCAGAGTGTGTCTGCCTTGAGAACCAGACAGTGCCATCTGATTGGCTGTTTCTGGATTCTGGCTTCCATTAGTGGCCCCATGGCTCACTTTGTCAATTCTGTATGCTAGTGTTTCTGTATGATTTGGGTTGGCAGCTGCCTGTGCATGATGGGCAAACAGGGCCATGCTTGAGGACGCAGGAGAATGAACACACTCCTGGGTGGTGCTTGCAGAGGGGCCTGCAGGTTGGGAGTGGTCATAGAGGGAGGCTTTATTATTAGAAGACCCAGCATATCCCTGCATGATTTTATCAAGGCCAGGGAACAGCTTGTTGACTTGGTTGGTGTTGGAGAAGACATAATAAATTTTTATTAAAAAAATCAAACTCAAAAAGAGGAGTGTATATTTTAGTCAATTTTATTGTTAAATATGTTAATTTTTGTGAATAGTAGGATCTAAATTTTAGCCACACAAGATGGAATAGGGTGATTTTTGAGAATGCCTTTGATTCTTAAAAGAATCAGCACAAATCCACTCTAGATCCTTTAACATCATTTTTGAGACACCCATAAATTATATTTATTTCAAATTCACTGCAATTATGATTTGAAACTTGGTTCTTGGATTTGAAAATCCCACAATTTCATATTTGTTAATTTTTACATGATTTCTATGATTTTTTTGACATACAGGAAATCTCAAATTGTACATAAGAATCCTGCATTTCTGATTCATGTATCCTGCATTTGTTTGCTGAGTTTTGTCTTTTTTAGTTGAGTTATCTGCGCAAGAGATTCAAAATTTGCCAATTTAAATAAATCAAAAAAAGTCAAAATAAATGGTTGATTTTATTAAATATTTTATTTTTTCACTCAGCTGAGTTTCCCGCAAAAAGTGATTTGAAATTTGGACCAAGGATTTGACAATCCCACATTTTTATGTTTAGGTTCTGAATTTACTGTAAGAAAATATTTAATTTTTATGCAGAGACTTGAAATTATTTGGGATACAAATATTCCTATAAAAAGAGGCCCTTTAATGGCAAAAATATTGTACAAAGCTCTAAAGCAAACACTTCAAGAAAATTATAACCTTTTTATATTAAAATTCAGCCCTATATTAACCATATATATGCATATTACAGATAAAATAATGTACACGTTTTTAAACTCATAATCACTCAAGAATTAAAATCTGAAATAAAAAATGGATCAACCAGTGGCAACTATAGTGTGCAAAGCTTTGAAGCCAATTAAAATATACTGTAAATTCAGAACCAAAGCGTAAAAATGCAGATTGTCAAATCCTTGGTCCAAATTTCAAATCACTTTTGCAGGCAACTCAGCTGAGTAAAATTAAAATATTTAATAAAGTATTTTTAAAAGCTATGAAGACAACAAAAAATATCTCAGATTTAAAAAAATGATTTCAGATTTAAGCAAATTCCAACTATCAGGTTAAAATAAACACTCTGTTAAAAGGAACTTTTGGCATTAATGGGCAAAATGGGTCAACACAGCAAAGAAGTGCTCACCTGCCAAGCAAAACTATTCAAAAATACAATCCAAAATACATCAATTCACAAAAAATGGTGTGAGTTGAATTTTGGTGTACATATATTTACTATGCGAATTGGTGACAAAATACACCCAAGTGTGGTGATTCAAAACTCAACCCAAAACCAAATCACAATAGAAACTCACTATGTAAAAAATCACTCAAATGTTGTGTGCAATAAATTGTACTCAAGAATGATACCAAGGTATCTAAAATAAGACACACAATCTGAAGCAAATTTTAAAAATATTGTGATTGGTGTTTTAATTTGGCAGTAAAATCTGGGAAAAGGGGTGGAAACATTTTTGGGTGTTCTAAAATGGGCGTTGTAAAACCAAAAACAACTAAATAACAAATAAAAAAGCTATAATTGTGAAATAGGGAATGGAAAATATTAATCAGATATCCATATTCAGATAAAAGCAAGAATTAAAATTAAGGAGTGACTTAATTAAGTTTTATTTAGTATTTTAGTAAATTTTAAAATGAAAGATACACAACAACAGAGTGACAATGCACCGCAGTTGTGGTTGCCCCTGTGGGTCAAAGAAAAAATTTAGTGCAACCCAATTTCCTATTCAGGAAGGAGAGGAGAGAGGAGAGTTCAATAGTGACACTTCACTGACACAGCCGGTTCAAGGAGCACATGCTGCTAGGGTGCAGAGCATAAACCCTCTGGTCCCCAAGATGACCCAAAAGCCCACCAAGGTTACCTTCACCAAGAAAGTTAGAAACAAGGAGGTAGAACTTACTTTGTATGTGTTTGATGTTGTGTACTGGCAAGAGTTGGTCCTGTTAGCCATGCTGAAGAAGGTGAATCCTGTACTTGATACTAGCTACAAGCCTTACGTCAGTGATGGCAACCAGCAAGAGGACAAGGAGCCTGAGTTCTACAGAACTGATGAGGGACAGCTGGTGTTAAAGAAGGCTGCAGCCTTCTATACCAAGGTTCCTATGCCTTGCAAGCCAGTCTCCAATTAGGATCTAGATTCAATAACTCCTGAAAATCCCACTTAGAAGCGCATCCCTGATATCAAACACATTATTCTGCTCAAGCTAATGTGGGAATCTGGTGATTACAAGGCAGCCACGGCTCTTGTTGGTGTGGATCCCAAATACGTCTCCAAGACATTCAACACCTACATCAATACTGGCCAAGTCCTTGTCACAGAGAAATCCTTGTGTGTTTCTATCATGCTTGCCAAGGAGCAAAATTGAGCAATCCACAAGTGGATAACCTGAGATTGATATCTTGAACTTGCAAATATAGGCCATGATTAAATCTACTCTTGGGGCTGAGGCCAAAGTTTCCTTTTATTATCATTTGGTAAAGGGTCTGTGTTTTTCATGAAAAAAACTCAGAGTGTCCTCCTACAATAGAACCATTCCTTCCAACACTGCTGTCTGAAAAAAAATACACAGAGGCGTACACTGTCATCAAAGCCAAGGGAAAAGTCAAATTTTACTATATTGATGAATTGACATTTGCCTCATCTATGCAAAATGCATATAACTATGTCCCCAAAGGCTCAAATAACAGGGTAGCTCAGCGTGCTGCAGTCTGCACAACAGCATATTCAATGGTTGCTCTCCAAGGTCCAAAGGGGGTTGAGCTCTATCAATTGATACTAGGCTCCCACAACAGCTGTACCTTTCTATCATTCCTCCAATTAATCCAGAAGCACCCAAGGAGCATAAGCCCGGGCTTCACCAATGTAATTTTGCTGTATAATGTTGGTCTCTATAAGCTGGCAGATATTCTTGAGGAATTTTCATCAATTGACACCAGTATTGAAGTGGCCCCCCAGAAATTGGCCACAGCAAATTTGCACCTTCTCTTCCTCCCTGCTTATTTGCCATTCCTGAATCCCATTGAGGAAGTTTTTAGGTGGCTCAAGCAAGTTTTCAAGCAAGGGACCCCAACTGGGACTGAGGACCTATTTGATTTGCTGCAGGTTGGGATCCATACCCTCCTAGCTAAGACTGTGGCCAAATTCTATGGCCATGCTGATTTTTTATCCCTGTGTGCCTTGCCAAACAGCTAATTAATTAAAATGTGAAGGATCCAGGTCCAACCAGTCCATCCTATCATTATCCTGCCCTTGACTCTTATTGCCATTACCTTCCTGTGACAAAGCTTCAAGGAGCTTTGTCTCCAGAGAGGCAATTTTATGGGAGAATGCTTTGTTATTATCCCGCCAACAGGCCATGATCTCAACGCTCTTTTCCTCCCTTGCCCTTAAAGCCTCAATTTCACGATTTGCCTTTGCTTTCACTTGTTGTAAGATTTTATCCCATCCTACTAACAGGTTCCAGGAATCCCACACATAGATTCAGTTTCCTTGGGTAGGAGTCCCTTCTTTTGCAAAGTAATTGGAGTATAACTCTTCAAACGCAGCCTTCACTTCCACCAAGGACTCCTCAGGCACAGTCTTGGTGACCTCCAAGCTTGCCCAAGCTTCCTCCAACAAACTTGTAGGAACTTCTTTCCTGGCAGCAGCAGTTTCCATGCAAAGTACTCCAAATTTGACCCTTTCAAAATTTAACAAAGAAGACATAATAATTGAAAATGTAGTTGAGGGGAAAGCGTCAAAATCAACAATATATCTTTATTTAAAATTAGCTGTTTTTGCTTATATACCATTTGGGGCGTATTTGGCTGAAAACCCCTTTGGTTCCTGAATCAACCTATGATTCATATCATGTGGTCTATGACATTTGAGCCATTCAACCCTAGATCTTTACCTAAAAGATCACCAATATTTCTCAACCTATGAGAACTAACCTGCAATGGGAAGAAGTCACCTGACTCCATTCATCCCAATGCATCAGTTCAGCATGGAGCTTCCCCAGCTCCTGGCGCCAAAACCCTGTGAATTAAACATCCCAAAACTCAGCTATCAATGTTCCAACTGGGAACCAGCTGATCAAACCTGAATTCCTAGGCTTCCTTGCCTTTATTTAGTTATCTTCACATTTAATGGTTTTTTGCCTTAAAACCCATTAAAATGCTTTGAAACTCAAACCAGGCGCCACTGCGGCGCCCAGCAATTTTCCCAGGCAGCGCCTTGGTGCCCCAGCGCCTGATAAATTCACTAGGCGGCGCCTTGGCGCTTCTCAAATCAATTAGGCGGTGTGGCAGCTCTTCTAACCTAACAAATTTGCCAAAGCAGCGCTTTTAACCCATAATTTGGGGGTTTACTTTTGATTAACCTTAATCAAGCTTCTTGACACAGTCCAGGCAATTGACCAATATAATTAAATACTCATTAATTATATTCCCATACATCTATTAATTAATCTTCCTGGTTAATTAAATTGTTTTTGAGACTCTTAGTCTCCAAGATTGATTTGGCCAATCTTGCCTTCTGTTCTTTTATTGAATATAGATACTAAGTTCTCAGGAATCTTTATCTGAAGAATTCCAGCCAAACTTATCTACATAAAACAAACAGCAAAAACAGAGCAACTTTATATCTTGGAGTATTTATTTGGCTAAATACTTAACAGTGACTGTTGTACAGTCACATAAAGGCTTAGTGTGTCCAACTTTTTTTACATTCTCTGAAATACTATTTGGAAGCTTCTAAGCCCACAATCACATTCAGCAGGATCATCAATGGAGGTTTGTAATGTATTTGTTTTATATTAATTTATTTATTAGATCTGAGGCTAACTTAAACACTTGATACTAGATTACACAAATATATTTATATCACTCTTATCAAATAAATATAAAAATGGAATTAAAAATAAAGGTAAAATGTAAAGTGTACAAATTAAAAGTATATTTTATTAATGCATATTATTATGCTTTTATGAAAACATTCTCCAGGATTTATTTTGAAAAACTTGTTTGCTAAAATAAAAATGATAAAAATTATTATAAATAAAATAATCTAAAATATTAATATATTTATTGGAAAAGAGAGTTTTAAGGGCACCTATAACAGGTTCTTTGGCATGTACCCACCTGGCAATGGAGGTGGCACATAACCTCCACCGCCACACTGTATACATTGGATACATCCTGATTGAAACATTCACAACAGCTGGTAAAAGGGAGTATTGTTAGGTGTGAATGCAGGAGCAGCTTCTCTGGCGGGGCTGCAAACAATAGATTCCTGCCAGGACCAGTTTGTCTTGGATTATGTGGTCAACCAAGTTGTACCCAGGGGGACCTTCTTCTCATCCAGGGAGATCCTGGCCTCATCAACCCCAAGAAGGACCCCGTCTAGGTTCTCTACACTGGCTCTCATCCCAAAGAAGAAAAGATACCTGAGGTAAACAATGAGGTAAAGCCTTTGCCCAGAAAAGGCTTCAGTAAACTCACAGAGTTTATTATACATGGTACTAATATTCTTCTTGTGCTTGGTCTTTGCAAAGGTCAGCTCCATGGCTGCAGGGAGCCTTGTCTCATTGACACACCAGGCCAAACTGAAGTCTACCAGGACAGTCTTAGTCTTCTTTATGGATGTTGCGTCTGCAACAGCCAATTTCCTACCATACACCCAAAGTTCTCAAGCAGTTAAGAGAGCATGTGCTTCACCAGGAAGCAGAGGCAAGCAGCTGCATGGGCCTGGCCCATCTTCAGTATGTTATTAATGGGGGTGTCACCAGGATGTCCCAAACAAGCTCAATGAAGTTTACACAATATACTATACTGAGGAATATTGGGTCCAAGCAGACCAGTTGGGCATTCTTGTAGGCAGTAACTGCCCACTTGGATTCCCCTTACCATGCCTCAGCCCAGCTAATGCCTCCTGGGACATTGGAAAGATACTGTGAATCCTATCTTCTAGCTTGTGAAAAACAAGGGGGGACAGAAACAGCTTCCTTGCCACATGATTGGCATAGTCTGTGTAGAATGTGGCAAGAAAAAGGGGACCAGGACCCAGAGGATTTTACCTTCTATGTTTTCTAAAAAAAGGTAAGTATTTTGAAATTTTTATTAATTTTGATTATTAGGTTACCTTCACATGTTTACTCTTTGCCCACAGCCAAGGCCAGCTTGGCCATTCTTTTTTAAGCAGATGGGCAGGCAATTCTGTATCCTCTGTTCTTACTTGCCTGGATGGCTTGAGATGTGCATACATCTCAGGAATGTTGATCCAGATAGATGGCACAGAGAGGGCAAAGGACTTGAATCAAAGGCCTTCCACAACGTGCTTCTGGACATTTAAAAGACGTTCAATTGTTGTTTAAGGGGTGTCAGGCATTTTGGCCATAAGTGCCTTGGCTGTCACCTTATATATTTATCTCCTTTGAGGACGACAGACTTCACCTTTGCTTTGACCTTATGGTCAATTTCTTTGTCCTCTGCAATTGCATGGTCCAGATCTTTCAATAACTTCTCCAATTCTCTCATTGATTTTTTACTAACCTTCCATATGTTTTTATAGCTTTCATCCCAATAAATTCTGTGTTATTCTGATACTCTTGCCTCTTTGTTTATTTCTGTTTGTTTTCCCATTTACTACATTATCCTGTTTTTACTCATTTCTTAAATGTTTTACGCTTAACTCAATATGTGTTGTTTTCTTTGTGTTTTGCCATGCTTTCATAATTGGCATATTGTTTTAGCTCTTTTGCAACCCCTTGTGATAATATTAGCAACAATTTGATGATGATCAAAAATGGAATTAGAAAATTATAGGTTGAATTGTGTTTAGATTAAGTTATTGATTATCCAAATTCAAAACCTCAATGATAAACTTTAAGCCAATAAGGAGCTGAGTGATAAAAGTGATTAATGTGACATAAAGGGACATTCAATAATTCTTTGTTCAATTGTTCTAATTAATTTGATTGGCTGGTTGTTTTGCTATTGAGAGCCATTGCTGCTGTGGCAAGTTGTTGATGGACTAGTGCCCAATCAGCTTCTGGGTTAACACTAGTTCATCAACAACTTTCCACAGCAGCAATGGCGCTCAATGGCAAAACAACTTGCCAATAATATTAAGTAGTACACATACATAAAAAATTATTGAATGACTCTTTATGTCACAACAATCACTTTACCACTCAGCTCCTGATTGGCTTAAAGTTTATCATTAAGGTTTTAAATTTGGATTAGCAACAAGTTTATATAAACACAATTAATCTAAATTTTTAATTCAAATTTAGCTGATCACCAAATTGCTGTTAATATTTTCACAAGGGGCTGTGTTTTGGTACTAAAAAACTGTATTCTGGATCTAGATACATGGCATATTATATATATGATTTTCTAGAAATAAGCTGACCATAAAAATAAAACCAACTATAAACAAAAAGAACATGAACAATAGAAATTCAAAATAAAGATAATATAAATGGTAAATTTTTGGCAACAGGGGGGTTATTAGGGACAGGAAATAGTGATGCCTAGCAGGCAGAATAGTTTGGGAAGGAAGGCGTTGAGACAGTGTTGGCCTGTGAGGTCTGGGATTGAGTGGGTGGGGCTGGAAGACGGGGGTAGTGGTGGCGGGCGTGGAGGCAGGAGGATTGACAGTGATAGCCGCCATGTACCACTTATTGTACTCCTCATCAATTATTGCTATGATTGGCTGGTAGGTGGCAGTGGCACAGGGTAGGAGGCGCTTGTCCTTCCATGATTGGTTGCCCATGTTCACATGGGAGACAATTTGGGTGAACAAGCCAGCCACCATTTGGCAGCCAAAGAGAAAATTGTGGTCAAGGACACCAAGATAGAGGTCATTGAACGCCTGGAGGTGGCACTGCCAAACTGTGTCTCTAATATTGAAGAACATTAGATTGGCCAAATAAATATCTGTATGACTGTCAGGGTAGGCTGAGGTCTGGTGCCTGCATCCCTGGATGTTCTCAAGGACGTTGGAGATTCCCTCTATCTGGTGGCTCAAGAAAACCCAGTGCTTGGAATTTGAGCCATCCCAGGAGACAAGTAATTCACCAAGAATGTGGCTGTACTCTTAGCCATTAGTGAAATCTGGGGTTTTCTGATAATAGACAAAAACCTTGGCTGAAACAGCCAGAAATTTACCAATAAAAGTCCTCTTATTGACCTTTTCCCTCCCTTTTTGATGGCAGCTTTTTCTTGCGCGCCAAAATCATTGAAAGCTATTAATAGCTTGTAATAGGAGATGAATATGACATCATCTGATAGACTTGTCAAGCATTGAACCAGGGTTGATTTGATGACCTGATCATACGGGAAATCCTCAGTGCCATCCCTTTGGTTTCCTGCAACATTTGTAAGAATCTGAACTGAAGCCACTTTTTCATACATCCAGAGCTGCACTATGCGCTCAGACACCCAAATGCCATGGTGCCCAAGTTGCTTCTGGACCTGGGTCAGGGGAAGCTCGGGGTCCTGCTAAAGGAGGTCAAAGATAATAGGGTAGGCCTTGGTGATCTGAGTCTCTGGGGCCTTTTTTGGCTTCTTGGTTGTTCCAATCAGATTCCCCATGATCATTAGGTTGTTGAATTCCTGCGTGACAGTAGCCTGGGTGAATTGCAATTGGATTGCAATCTGATCCCAGAACAGACCCTGCAGGTTCAGTGCCACAATTTCCTGAAGAAATTTGGCAGTGATGATTTGTTGCTTGGGGCGCTGGGCTGCAGGAGCTGAAGCCTGATTGGCTGATGGCAGGAAGTTGTTCAGAATCAAGGTTGCCATCCTGATAGGTTGGTTGACAGGCAGCTTGTGCAGAAGTGGGTACAGGAGTGGGGCAGAGCTAGACACTAGGTGAATTTTTGAACAAAGCAAAGCCATAGAGGTCAGGTACAGGGCAGCTTCCTCTTTACCTGCCTCAAAGGCTTGGGTGTAAACGGATGCCTCCACGTTCTGAGCCTTGCCTTCATTGAAGCTGACTGGGTCACTGGCGCTGTCAAAAATGTTATTGCTGTTGAAAACCATATTGAAATACAGCCTAGGATAAAATCACTAAAATTAGAATTTTAAAATTTTATGATTTATTTTTATTGTAATCATCATTCCATATTTGGAAGGTTATCAAAACCATTATACACAAATAAGAATTCATGAAAATGAATAAATGACTATGTTCTTAAATTGAATAGCTGTTGATTGGCTGTTAAACTGTTATACTTCTATTTTAGGATGCTCATAATACACATCTTGTGTGACTTTATTTTGTTTTGTGCTTGTGGAATCTTGCCTCTAGCTTTCTCAAATTTTGTTTCATTTTAGTCCGTCTGTTGGTGCCTCATATACATCCTGTTTAGAATATAATATACTTTGGCTCAGCATCCATCCATCCATCCATCCATCTCACTTGCTGTGTCACTTCATTTTTTTGTGGTTTAAATGGAAACTGTGGTAAGTTTGACTCACTGATGATTGACTCCCTGGTACTTGACACTTTGTTGAGTACCAGGGAGTTGAGTGCTGCATATGTGAATCTATAAGTATTTTTGGCTTAACTGATTTTAAGCTAATTTTTACTAGTGATTTAGGGGTTTGAAACCAAAAACTGGCTTTAAATTTACTTTAATTCAACTATGTTTAATAATTTGGTTAGCTAAAATACCAATTTAAGGGGAAATTTATAAGTAAATTTACTAATGGAAATGAAAAAACCTGCGTTCAACACTCTAAACCCAAAAGTGACCAGTTCAACACTTTTTAAGCCAAATCAATATTTTATTAATAAAATACTTATGCGCTTATATAAAAATTGTTATTTACTATTATATTTTTATTATTAGTGTCCATAGTCATTGATTAGGCTCCCAAGCACCACTATACTGGATTTATTGGTATAAACATTAATCAAATATACCACTTGTTTTACATTATGTCATTCCCAGGTTTGTGGATTAAGTGGTGCCACATAAATTAAGCTACTTTATCAAGAGATTCCTATGTACTGTATAAAAAACAGAAACTTGACTCCTCCTCTGTTTGACTCTATCCACTTGTCACCCAATTAGTTTTGGATTTAATTAATCAAAGGATTAGAATTAAGGCTAAATTAATATGTGACACACTATGAGCGCCACTTGACACTCATCCAATTGACACTTTAACTTGGGGATTAGAGCAGAGAGCTTCTTAACGTTTTAACCAACACTATGGTAAATAAGTCACTCCCAGCTCCTCACAGCATACATTAAACACTAATAAACACATTCCCATTCATTTACGTTTTTAACTTATGTTGTATTTTTTTATTTTTGAGCATATGAAACTGCCTTGCTTTTGGGTTAACTTTCAAACCTGTTTTAAATTTAAGCAAGTTTTATATGTAAAAAACATAGTAAATTTGATTTTTCTACTCAACTCCAGCATAATTGACAGTGAGAATTCAGCTTTTCCAGGCTGATTATTAGTACAAAACTTGACACTTTACTATGTTTTGAATTTTCAACTCCCAATGTAAAAATTCACATAATTTTTTTGCAATTAAAATCTACTACTCTTTCTTCTACTCTCCATATGATTTTATATACCTTTTTGATTTTTAATTATACTTTTACATTTATTTAGCACTAAGATGTTATGCTGAACCTAACATCTTTGATGCATTATCATAAATTCACTTATTTTCTATGTTGTAATCTTTATATCTATACTTTGAGTTTTTATTTTACTGCTATTTACTTTGTTATGTTTTTTCTTGATAAATAAAGCTTTATTTGAATACTTTTTATTTAACTTTTACTTTGCTTTACCTCTGCGTTTATATCTTTCATGCTGTTTTATTTATAAAATTAACCTTTCTTTATCCAAGATCAACTAAATCTAACAAGCCTACCAAGCACCAAGCCTCAAAGGGATCAAAAGAAACTGCCTCCATCCCAAGTGTGTCAAGAAGCCTGCAAAAGCAAAGTCTTCAACTCCATCTCCCCTCACCCTGTTGCAACCAAGTTTTGAACCTTGCCTGCCAATGTATCTTACAATACACAGGGGGCTCTCAATGATTCACCCCTTGACGTATCTAACATTATTAATTAATCTGGTGGCAAGGTCAAATGATGGGTACTTTATCTTAATTAGGAGCGCTACCAATTTGACTTGCTGATCCCCGCACAAGTTATTCCTTGGCTCCAATCCTTACATGGAACAAGCCACCATGCCACCCCCTTGTGGCTTTCCCCATATAGTATATTAATCACAATATTCTACCAATAAACAATACCCTATTCTTATTATTCCGGCCTTTCTATTGGACTGTTGTCTTCCCCAATTCCAAATACTGAATCCTCATTGGTTCAGTTGCAACAGTGGTAGCAGAAGTAAGTTTACAACCTACGCCAAAACAAGATTCCCCCTAAGAAAGGACAGAGTACGGGCTGTATGGCTACTCCCCAACAAGAGACCTTCCTGCCAATCCCCAAGGGGGACATCCCTGTCAGGTACGTCATCTATCAAGACCAGTTAGTTCTCACCAGCGTGTACAATTGGCTCTGCCTCAGAAAGTGTGACGCCAGCATCACCCTGCCTCAGTCAGACCTGTCCCAGAGCATGCTCAACCTTCAGCTAAAATCCTTTTCTGGTGGCTTCAAAGGGGCTGACATTGTCAGTTGGCCCCAATCTATCAAAACCCGCCTTTGCATTTGTCAGGTCCCTGAGCCCATGTGGGTTGCCACTGTATCTGGCCACCTCACGGGGCCTGCTGCTGTGTGGTTCACCAGCTGGGCTAGCCAGGAACTTGACGTTACCTGGGCAGCATTTTGAGACACTGCCAAGTCCTGCTATAGCAAAACCTTCTCCCCCATTGTTGTGGGAACTGCTCTTCTAGCAATCAAGAAAACTGGTTCCGTCCCTGAGTACCTTGCTGCCTGGCAACAAGCCCTTGCTGCTGCCCCAGAAGCTGTGACCAACGGAAACACAATGCTACTCAATCTGATTGTCAATGGGTTAAAACCCAATATTTGTAAGTGGGTCCCTGTAGGTTGCTGCACCTCCATCAACAACTGCTATAAGAATATCATGGAGGCTAACAACCAGGCCTGAATGAGCTTCTGCTGTACCAGTGATGCTCCATCCCAACCACATACCACACCTAGCAATGAGCAAAATCAAGTAGGCTGTTGTCAGCCTTGTCAGCAAGATAATGGGACTAAATGCCCCGCAAGGGGGAGCTCCAGCTAGCACAGATTGAGGACCCGGGAAAAGCCTGGGGGTTGTAATGATAAGAGGCCTTACAACCCCACCTGACCTGTCCTCTCCATCCCTGCTTGCAAAAAAATCCCTGCAACTACAATCTTTGCAAGGTCAAAACCCTAGAAGTCTTCTAAGTTCACAGTGACAACCCTGTATTGCAAGCAAGTCACTCCTCAAATAAAGTAACACACTTGTCCTATCTCGTCTGTTTCTTTGGAAACACTCATAAATTACTGGTAGATACCAGGGCCAATAACACCATGGTGGACCAGGCATTTGCCAACTCTCAGCAATTGGACCAAGTGCCCAGCAGGTTCAAGGCAGTACAGGTAGCTGAATCCTGCAGAGTTGCAATCACCCATGAGATGGTAACCTTTTCTGTGAGAATGGGGAACATCCAGGTTAAGCTCTCTGGGCCAATCATGGCAGGGCTCAGCCACAACGTAATTGCTGGCCTCAACTGGCTTTGTCATAACCGTCCTTACATCAATTGGGATACCTCTGTCATCACTCTTAACAGAAATGGTGCTGGGTTCCAGATTTACCCTGTGGAAATGAGAAAGTTACTCCATGATACTGTGTTTGTCAGAATAACATAGACAGGCTTGTACAATTTCAAGGGGGGAACTTGACTTTAACCAATGCTCAGGTGAAGTTATCATTGTAGAACCATCTGTAGTCCCTCCCTTGACCTCCTCACCAGCACCAGCGCTTGCTGCACTCCTTGAGAAGTACAAGGATGTATTCAGTGAGACACTCAAACAACTACCTCCGCCCTGGGAGATCCAGCACGCTGTACAACTTCAAGGATTGTTACCTAAAGCACAACCATTATACTGTCTCACACCAAAGGAAGATGAAACCCTCCACCAGCACCTTGTGGACGCGCTCAATAAGGACTTCATTTGCCCCTTGCTCTCTCCATACGGGGTGGTGGTCTTCTTTGTAGCCAAGAAGGATGGGTCCCTCTGCCTGGTCACAGACTACCACGCCCTAAATGAGGTGACAGTCAAGAATAAGTACCCCCTGTTGCTAATTGACAACCTTTTTGATACACTTGCAGGCTCAAAGGTCTTTAGCAAGATCAACCTCACTGCAGGGTACAACCAGGTCCGCATTGCACCAGGGGATGAGGCAAAAACTGCCTTCCGCACACGCTACGGGTTGTTTGAGTGCCGCGCCATAAACTTTGGAATGACCAACACTCCCTCCACCTTTGCCATGTTGATGAACAAAGCCTTTGAGAAACTGATTGGAAAGTGTGTGGTGGTGTACCTTGACAACATTATTGTCTTCAGTCAAGATCAAACCACACACCTCCAACACCTCCGTGCTGTCCTTGACACCCTCTGGAAAAACCAGCTAAAAGCTAAACCCTCCAAATGTGAGTTCCTCAAGTTGGAGCTGCTATTCCTTGAGCACACCATCTCTGCCCAAGGGATAAAGCCCAACCCTGCCAAAGTCAAGGAAATCACCAGCATGCCGCCCCCTACTGATGTGGGCCAGGTGCGGACATTCCTAGGCATGGTTGCCTATGTACACAAGTTAATTCTCAATTGTGGGGAACTAATTGCACCTCTCACTGAGCTCCTCAATACCAAACAGCGCTTCCATTGCACTCCCACCAGAGATCAAGCCTTTGAGACGTTGAAGCAAAGGCTCACAACAGCACCAGTATTGCAGTTCTCCAATCAAACCTGACAGTACAAACTTGATACCAATGCCTCTGACAGGGCCATAGGGGGCGTGCTAAGGGTAGAAAATGACAATGGTGTCTTCCTCCCTGTGGCATATGAGTCTAGGAAACTTACTGACTTGGATCAATGCTACCCCATCCATGATAAGGAATTGGCAGCCATTGTACATTGCGTTGAGAAGTGCTGCTGTTACTTGGAAGGAGCTACCTTCCCACCCCGTGTTCTGACGGACCACAAGTTGCTCCAGTACTTCAACATGCAGTCCCACTTAACACGTTGCCAAGCAGGGTGGGTTGAGCGTCTGTCCCCCTACTAATTGTGCATTGAATACAAGCCTGGAAAGGAACTTGTCACTTCTGACGCCCTTTCACAACTCTATATAGCGTCCAGCACTGGGGACAATGGCTTAGACCCAGATTAGCCAATGCTCTACCTTTGCCCTGAGGCAACTTGCTACAAAGGCCTTAACTTGGTCATCATCTCTAAGTTGAAGGACAACAAAAGTCAGTTCACCACTAATGCTGGTAACGTCTGCCGCCGGGCAGAGACAGGTGAAAAGACGCCTTACATTCCCACCACGCAACAAGGTGACACAATATTGCACTACCACCAAACCCTGGGTCACATTAGAGGGTGTAACCTCTTTGAGATTATGAAACAAAAGTTTTGGTGGCTGCGCATGCGCCAAAACATCTTGGACCTCCTCAAAATGTATGTGTTATGCAAAAAAGAACACGTCCAAACATGCACCCACCAAGTCTGTCCTGCCCATCAAGGCCATAGAACCCTTTGAGCAGTAGGCCCTTGACATTTTGGGGTCACTCCCTGAAGACAGACTGGGCAAGAAGTACATTATCACTGCTATCAACTACTTCACTTGTTGGCCAGTGGCCTGGGCAACAACCAACCACACCGCCACCACCATCACCTGCTTTATTGGCAAGGAAATTGTGGCTTGCTTTGGGCAATCCAAACGTCTCATCACAGATGGTGGCCCCAAACTTGTTGGACATCTCATGAAGACATAATGCGCCAAGAACGCGCTCCAACGTATAGTTACAACACCCTACCATCCTCAAGCTAATGGACGTGTGGAACAGTTAAATGGCTCACTGGTCCAATTGATTGCCAAGCTCTCATAAGAGCACCCTAACACCGCATAGACTGAACATCTTCCCACCGCGCTACTGATCCTGCAAGCAAGAATCAACAGGGGTACTGGGTTCAGCCCAAGCACCCTGGCCTTTGGGACGCCTGACAGTCTGACAGGAGTTGAACAGGGAAAGTGACAGTCCAAGGTTCCTGAAAGCCTCCCCTGGTAGCAACTTCCTCCCTAGACCAATGGCGTACCAAAGCCCAGGAAATCAAACACAAGCATATTGTAGGAGAAACAAAGCATCTCAAAGCTAGATACGCCATAGGTGACCCCGTCTACACCCTCAATTCCAATTCTGCCAAGTTGGAGCCCAACCACCTAGGGCCTTTCAAGATAGCTGCAGTCTATGACAATCACACCTACCAACTTTAAGATGCCCAAGGAAACACCAAGAAGCTCCACCACAATTGCTTGCGCCCCTGCCGTGCCGTCCCCACACAAAGGTTGTTTGTGCAGACCTTCCCAGACCTTCTGCAGACTCCAGTCCTGGTGTCTGACAACAAGCAGGGGGCAAGGGGGGTGTTACAACCAAGTTTTCAGCCTTGCCTGCTAAAGTATCTAATGACATGGATTAATCTGATGGCAATATCAAAAGGTGGGTACTTTATCCTAATTAGGAGCGCTACCAATTTGACTTGCTGATCCCGCACAAGTTATTCCTTGGCTCCAACCCCTACATGGAACTCCCCACTATGCCACCCCCTTGTGGCCTTGTGGCTTCCCCATTAAGTATATTAATCACAGTATCCTACAATAAACAATACCTTACTCCTATTATTCTGTCCTTTCCTATTAGACTGTTGTCTTCCCCAATTCCAAATACTGAACCCTCATTGATTCAGTTGCAACAACCCCATCTCCTCCCACTCCACCCTCATCTTCAACTTCCCCCCAATTCCTCAAATAAAAGTGATGACTCCCTCACTGATCACTCTTTTTACAAGTCAGAGACTGACTCTGAACCCACCAAGGAGCGCCGTATCAATAAGTCAAAGGCTGCCAAGGAGCCCACCTCTTCTTCTGGTAAGAAAAAGGATACTTCCAAGCAAGCCTCAAATAACCCTTCCCCTCCTCCTCATGATGGCTATTCCCCCTCCCTCATCCAACCCCCAGGATGAGCCTGAGGAATATTCCAAGAAGTGCAAAGCTTCTGGTCATGTGGCTTGGGATCTACCTGCCATCCACAATATCTGCAATATGGACAGAGAGTTCAAAATCCCCAAGCACTTTCCCTGTTTTCTCCCATCATGTCAGTAAAGTTGCACCTGGCTACGTTGCAGATAATTACATTTTCAATTGTAATAATTGAAAGTGCATCACCAAGAGCAAGCACTTCATATGTGAGGATAAGACTTGCAGGGACTGGCTGAACACTAAGAGTTGGGATCAAGTTACTGCTGGGAAGGGGGAGCACACCTGTGAGCCCCCAATCACCTGATCACTTGTATACTGAAGTGGTACCTTGTCTAAGTGATCCCCACTTCTGCCAACTCTGCGCTTCAGATCTGGCCATCAAGGCCCTTCAACACCTACAGCCTAACAATCTTAAGTTGATGCCCACCCAGGATCAATTTGTTAAGTTCATCAGCAACAAGAGGATTGCTGCCAATCCCCCTCCTCCCAAGGCTTCCAATGTCCTCCGTGAGATTAGGCTGATTGATCACAAATGATCAGGCTAATCATTGAACACTGATCTTTATCTGTTACACACTGTATTATAACTAGGTAAATATTCTATTAAGTGTAGTAATTATATGCCGTATAATCACCAATATATTATAATAGATATAGCAGTTATACACTGTGTAATTGTCAGTTTATTATGATAGATTCAACAATTATACGCCATATTATCACTTGATTATCATTCCAAAGTGTACTGATTATACACTGTATAATATCTAGATTATTTTAAATTGATATTAGCATTATACACCATATAAAAGTTAGCCAATATAGTGTTTATTATTGATTACACAGTGTGTAATCTTGAAATCATCAATCATATATTGCTCATCTTATCCTACTGGACGTTGTATCAACTCAGTCCCACCCAACCTGATGGATGTATATGATTATATCAAACAACTGATGCATATATGGCTAAGAAATACCAAGTTCAGATCAGCATCACATGGTGTATTATTGGGTTCCTTATTGGTTTGTGTCAGCATTACACGGCAGATAATCCACAAGTTGCTATTGGATCGAGTCTGCTATTATATGGCATATAATCCCTAATTTGACCCGTTGCATTAATAAGCAGAAGGTTTGCTATCCAGAAAAGGATCACTGATTAAGCCCTTCAAATGGAATACCAGAATTCTACCTTCCAATGTAGGAGGGCTGAACAGGGACAATTTCTAAGCATCTACTAAATATGGCATAGCCTCCCAGCACAATAATAGGCACATAAGAATACAGCTAATTGATAACTGCCAGTAGGCTAGCTTAAAAAGAGCCTAGGCTGTAGCTGAAGTGCCATGTACGCCTGTCAAGGCCAGTAGCAACACACATGCTAAGGACAGCCAATCAGGATAGGTGCAGCCAGCAAAAATGGACCTATTTCAAAGGTAGCCACTGAGAACTATCTGAAAGGACAAGAACAAGGGTTGCTGCAGCATATATTGATACAGACACCTTAAAGGATAAGGGGAAGTTTTTAGTTACACCTGGATAGATTGCATCTGCTGGCTAGATTGTACTCCAGTTTCAATAAATGTAATTATCTTCAAAGTTCTATTCTATTGTAGTCTGTAGTGCTCTTGCATAGGATTAGATAGAGTAAATTGGCAAGGCTAAAAGATATCTGTAGCTTTAAACATACCAGCAATAACCCAAGTTGCTCAACATTGGTGCTCACTCAAAATCAAGCCTCTGTCAATGCCCACAGAAACTGTCCCTGCCCACCAAGGATTGTCCTTAGCTCCGCCTCCGCCCAGCTTTGCTTATAAGCATGGGTACAAGATTAAATCATCTGACAGTGAGAGTGCTCCTGTCTTTTTTGTGAGAAACTCCGTGTTTTACACCCTCCCATGACCATCCCTTTGGTTGTGGCTCTCCTGCCCTCTGTTCCTAAGGGCCCCAATTTGGTTTTGCCTATGATAACACACAGATTGTAGAGCTTGCCAAGACACTACTTTGTGGATTCTGCCTCCGTCCTTCTAACCAATCTGACCTGAACCTCAGCATCTTCTTTCACTATTGTGGCCAGGAGACCCGGTGGCAGCTCTACTGGCTTTATCAAAACACTTAATTACAAGCCCTCCAGGAGTGCCTTTCTGGAGGAGACCACATTGTGGAATACCTTGCTGGCTTTGTACAGCCCTTTTGTAAAGCAGCTCCAGCTTGTTGACACCCACAAGAATCTTGAGTTGTCTTCCCTGGGTGATGCCCTCCTCTCCTGCTGTTGTGATTGGGCTGAGCAGTGGGCCACAGCCAACACCTCCTTTTTAGAGATGTGTGCTGTGGTCCTGTCTAATAAGTCCATGGGGGGAATGCTCATGACTGTATTGGTTAACTGATTGACATAATCAACACAAAGCTCATGTCTATGGTATACAAGGCAATGGACGCTTGTGGAGTCTCTCTGTCATGGTTTCAGGACGTACACAAGTTCTGTGCCAAATCCGATAAGTTCAGCATGTGCATGGCAGATGACTTGGCCATCACAGACCAGATATAATTGCCCTAGACAAGGAGGTGGAACAGCTGGGTTTGTGTATCCACTAGTTTGAGAAATATTTTCTGGATGACTTTCAGCAAATAGAAGCAAAGGTTAACAGCCATATGAAGGTATCTTGCTCAGCCATGCCCAAACCGCTACTGTGCCCAAACAGTGCTAGGATTACAGCACTGGAGACAAAGGTAGCAACCCTGGAAAGCATAATTGGTGGATACAAGGAGGAGTTTGCCAGAGCCCACAAAACCATAGTGGCCCTACAATCAGAACAAATGACTATGAAGAAAGTTGTTTTACGCTTTTCCAAAACCATGCTGGGTGTAGAGTCTGAGCTCCGCCAGAAAAGCCTGCAGATGGACAATCTGAATTTCCACAACCGCCTGTCCAAAATGGAAGCCCAGGTTCATCTACTGGAAACAAAAGGCTGTAAATGTATTCCCACCAGCCAGCAGACATCATCCTCTATGCCTACTGATTACTATGAGGACGCCAACAACATCTCTGAGGAGGAAGTGGAACATACAAACAGGGGGATTCATGAGGTGTTCACCACTCTTCCTACCAGAGAACCATTCACATCAAAAGCCACACCTAGGGCTAGGTGTAGTATACGGCAGATAGGCAATCAACTGCCTCTCCCTGCCAGCCCAATGAGCCTATAATTACTAACAAACAGTTCAAACCCCTCAACCTCCCTAAATTTGATAAGCAAGGGAACATAAATTACTTTCTAAGACTTTTTAAAATGACAATGATAAGCGTAAGCAACCACCAGAAGGCAATCACACTCATCACCACCCTAGACGCAGTAAGCGTCAACTTAGTGATGCCACAACTACCTGCAACTGACTGGAGCTACCAAGAAGCAAGACAGGCTGTACTCAAGGAGTTTGATGGAGAGGATATCCTCTTCACCAGGAAGTCTGAGTTTGGAGCCATAAAGTTTGCCCCAGGCAAAACTCTCAAGAATTTGCGGAAAGATTCTATCATGACGCGCTGGTACTCCTTGGTTCTGAAACAGTCTTTACCTTTGACATTTGTGCTGCAATGAAGCAGGTGATCCATCCTTATAAAGAACTCCAAAGAGCAATGGCCCCCGCCTACGCAAAGGGCAAGGATGAGTCAGAAATTGTGGATTGTCTTTGTAGCCACGCGGAAACATTTGGTCCCCCTAATAGGCCTAAACCCAAGCAACCAAAGACAGCCTACAAAAAACCACACTTCTAGAAGGAGGATCCCGCTAAGTTCTCTGCACACCCTCCTGATGTGAAGTGTCCCTACTGCATTGCCTGAAACACAGCAGGACACTGTAAATTGGAATGCCCAATAAACGCCAAGAAGGTACACATTGTACAATCCCATCGCACTAGCATCAACAAGGGAAAAGCCAAGGCGGAGTAGAAGAGGTAAATTATACTTTCACCAAATCCCTTAACCTTCCCATCAAACCTGGCCCCAAAGACCAATATCCCAAATGGCTGCATGAAGATGCAATCCACATGGTTGTAGCCAACAACCTCTATGCTGTGACAACACGGTCCCAAATTAAAGTCAAGCAAGAGGAGGCCGCGCTGGCTGAAGTCTCAAAGCCATATGCAGCCCAACTACAGGATGCCAGGGAAAATTGTTGCTTACCATGTTCCAATGACATCCCAAACCTAAAGTCAATCCAAGTAGCTTTTCTGCTGGAGGAGCTTAAGTCTGCATACCCCAATGTCTGCAAGAGTTTGCTCCAAACCTTGGAGAGTGACAAGGAGAATGGGATACACACATTAAAAAGACTCAATGACTCTTATATTAATTTTACCTACATTGACATATCGGTTAACAAACATTGCATTTGAGCCATAGTAGATAGTGGTGCTCCGTTTAACATCATCTCCACTAAGATGGTGAAGAAATTGGGTATAGCCCCAGATGTTGACTACAGATCACCCTTTGGTACAGCTGGCAAGAAACCCACATACTCTGTGGGAGCATACAGTGCACTACCTATGAGATTTGGCTCTATTGCAGTATCTGCTCCAGAAGTTGTACTGCCAAACAACACCTATGATTTCCTCATAGGTATCTCCTTCCTGGTAAAATATGGAGCCATGACACACTGGGGTCTTGTCACCTTCAAAATCCTCGGGTAGACCCTACCCTTGTTCTTCAGTAAGGAAGGTCAAGACACCACGCCCAAACCCTGAAAATTTTTTAACCTGGCCTACGCCGACGGAATTGTTCCTGTAGAATACAAACTTGTCAGGAAACATAGGCGTAAACCTCCTACACAGATTCTGGAACATAAAGGTGTTCTGCTGAGGACCAGGTCCGCTTTTTCCCTGGAGCCTGGACACCAGAAGATTGCAGAGACTGGGTTGTCTGTGGTTGTCCCTGAAGGGCTATATGGAGAAGTTGTTGAACCCTGGGGCCTTTCTTGCTTTGAACCATGCATTGCGCCAGGCATTGTTACCCCTGGTCAACAGGAGATACATGTCCTCTTGGCCAACCTCACAAAGAAGACGCTTTCTATCAAGAAAGACCAAGTAGTAGGCTTCTTACACTTCTATCCTGCAGAGGAACTATCTGAGGTTAAGGGATTTGGTACATTTGAGGAAATGGGTATACCAGACAAACCTGGACCAGAAGTTCACCTGACTACCCCCTAGCTGACCTTTCCTCCCTTGGCCCTGAGGAGCAAGCTCAGGCATCTTTGCTGTTTGAGAAGTACTGCTCAATCTTTGAAGAAAGCAATCACAATCTGGGTTGTGCTGAAGGAGTAAACCACCACATCAATACAGGAACCACTCCTCCAATCCGCATGCGCCCTATACAACAATCCAAAGCAAACAAAGAAGTTGTCTTGGAAGAGGTCAGCAAACTGCTGAAACGGGGCATGCTAATCCCGTCCAAAAGTCCTTGGGCATCTCCTATTCTGATTGTCAAGAAGAAAGATGGCTCCAACTGAGTTGTCATCAATTATTGACACCTCAACAAGGTCACCAAGAAGGACTTGTATCCCTTACCTTGCATAGACAATGCATTAGACCGCCTCGGGGGTGCCAAGTACTTCTCTGCTACAGACCTCATATTGGGCTTTTGGCAGATCAAGTTACCTCCCAAAGAACAAGAAAAATGCGCCATCATAACCTCACAGGGATTATTTCAACCAACAAGGATGCCGTAAGGGCTGTGCAATGCCCCTGTAACCTTCCAGCAAGCAATGGACACCATCCTAGGTGACCTTAAACTCTCCTGTGTCCTAATGTACTTGCACAACATCAATGTCTTCTCTAGGACTTTCACAGAACATCTAGCTCATTTGGAAGAGGTCTTCAAGAGGCTAGCTGCTGCCAATCTTAAGATAAAGCTGCGCAAATGCCAGTTCTTCAAAGATCAGCTGGAATACCTGGGATTTGTTATAGACAGTCACAGTCTACGGCCCCAGCCCGCAAAAACCAAAGCCATATCTAAGATGAAGCGCCCTGAGTCAAAGCGTGACATACAGGTATTCTTAGGTATGGTTGGTTATTATTGACAGTTTGTCTCCCGCTTTGCAGCCATTGGAGAACCTCTCTTCCACCTGCTGAAATTGGGAGTTGACTGTGTATGGAGTAAGGAATGTCAAGGAGCCTTTGACAAGCTACGCTTGGCCTTGTCAAGCGACCCTGTTCTGATGTACCCAGACTTTGAAAGACCATTTGTGATCCATACCAATGCCTTTCTTACCGCAGTTGGGGCTGTACTATCCCAACTTGACAACAAAGGACTCAAACACCCTGTAGCCTATGCCAGTAGGACACTAAACGTCCAAAAACTCAACTATACAGTGACAGAGCGCAAATGCCTGGCATTCATCTATGCATGCAAACAGTTTCGGGTCTACATCCATGGCTTATGGTTCACAGTGGTCACAGATCACGCATCCTTAGCTTGGCTCCAGAGCCTCAAGGAACCAGAAGGCCAACTGGCTTTATGGCATTGAAACTACAGGCCCTGGACTACAATATCCTTCACCGCCCTGGCAGCAAGCACCAGAACGCAGACTGCCTTTCCTGCTTACCCACCGTGGCCCTGATGAGCTCATCAGCGGATCAGCTGTACCAGAAAATGATGACTGGGAAGTTTAGCAACAAACCTGAGAAAGTACAGCATATTCTACAAGACCTTTGGAAGGATACAGCACTATGCAATGACATACTGTACAAGCTAGTGGATGGTAAGGAATGCATATTCCCTCCTCCCTCTAAAAGGACTAGCATTGTTACAGCCGCTCATAAAGCAATAGGTCATGGCGCCTTTTGGAAGACCAAAGAGATCCTGTCTTGCACCTACTTTTGGGAGACAATGAATTTTGACATTCAGGAGACAATTGACTGCTGCATTGAGTGCCAAGGGAATAAGCCACTAGCAAAAGCACAACCTACCAAATGGTGTAACCCCATTTTGCCTGGCATACTGTATCAATAGACGTAGTGGGACCACTCCCATGTAGCGGCCCTGGCTTTTATTATGTGATAGTGGCTATAGATCACCTAACTAAGTGGGTGGAAGCCTGGCCTCTAAGGAAAGTAGACACCCCTTCCACTGCAAAATTTGTCTTGAATGCCATTATACTTTGCCATGGCTGCCCCCAGTTCCTACTCTCAGATAACGGGACCAATTTTACGGCCTCTGTAATATTGAGGGTGAACAATATCATGGGAGTCTGCAGAGTACTCTCCACTCCCTACCACCCTGAAACCAATGAGATGGTGGAACGTGTCAATGGTACCCTAACCCAGATCCTCCGTAAATTGGCTTCATCACGTACATCCTCTTGGGAAACATACTTAGGAGCAGCAGTGTTTGCGTACAACATCTTGTTGCATTCCAGCACAGGTGTGTCCCCTTTTCAACTGCTGTATGGCTGACATCCTTCCATTCTGTCTGTCCTATACTTGGCCACAGGCAATCCTGGGCAGCTTTCCTACAATCAGTACCTAGGACAACTGGCCAACATCCTCATCAAATTGCAGGCATCTGCTTTTAGCAACACAGCTATCAAGACCCAAGCCAGATTTGAAAAAGACTCCGCTAGTAGGGCCCCATTGCCCTCTTTTGAGGTAGGGGAGGGGGTCTCATACTGCAACACCAGAGGAGCGGGTAGATCCCACAAACTAGACAAACTATGGGTAGGTCCTTTTGAGATCATAGAGAAGACCTCACCTGATGCCTACACCATCAAGGATAGGGATAGTGGACGCATATTCAACTGTGTACATGCAAAGTTCCTTTGCCCATTCTGCACCCCAAAGAAAGGGCCTAATTAAACACTATCTGAACTTGCCATAAAAATAGCATAAGTAATATAGGAACATCATATGATTCATGATAGGGAATATACAAAGAGATATAAAAATATATAAAAATATAAAAAAGACTAAAATATAAAAATAAAATATAAAAAGTGCACTATATAGAAAGAGGACTTAGTCCTATGAATGTTTATTGGTGAGCATCTTCCTCAGGCTCATCAGGGACATTGTGGGTGGTGGCCTCCACATAGTCACTGAACGTGTGGGTGGCCACCACCTGGTATAGAACAACAACGTTTTGTAACCACATATGTTGCACTTCAGGGGACAGCCGTTCCCAGTGCATAATGGGTGCACTCAAGGCCAGCTCCCCCTCTGCAAGGCGACCCAGCCCACACTCAATGGGGAAGCACGCTCCCAAAACCAGGCACTCCACTTTAAACCCTTCAGAGGGGTAATCAGCCAGAAGACCCCGTTGGTGGCAAAGCACTTCACATCAATAGAACTCCAAGATAGCCTGCATCTAGGCCAAAGAACCCCAAGGAAGCAAAGGCTTTGGCACTAGGAAAAGATTCCCCACCAAAGCCATATGAGGGAGATACTGGGCAGGATCCCCAGTCTCCAGCTTCTCCAAGGTTAGGTTGATGGCTGCCGCCAGTCAATTGTGCTGATTATCAGTACGTTGAAGACTCCACTGACAGGTAGAGTTGGGACTGGGCCCCCAAGCACAGGACCAGACCCTCACTAACGCACAGTTGAAGTCAATCACCTGCGCGTACTTGGCATACAATGCCACATTGAAGCAAGGCGGCTCCACTAAGACCCCCTCAAGAGGCCAGGCCAGCTTGCAAAGGGCCAGAGAACAAACATCAGGAGAGTGGTATTGCTTGGAGTGGCATAGACGGGAGTGGATGTCTACCCCTGGCCACAAGACAGAAGGACAAAAAGGAACTCACTCAGAAGTTCATAGCCCTGAAAAAGGCTATTAACCTCAAAGTCTGCATGGTCAAGGTCATATGTGAGGACCACAGACCCCAACAAATCTGGATCAGGAGTATAAGGCACAGCAGGTGTGCAGGGAACAACAGCCCTGGCCCGCCAGACCTCCGGGTCCACAGAGGTAGCCCAATTGGCTCTTCCAACCACCAAAGGAGAACAATCCAACTTCTTGACTTCTTGCTCCAGGATTGGACTAACTGGGCGCTGGAAAGGATTAGTCACCACGGTGGTGGCCAAGGACAACTCCGAGCAAGTGTCATTATTGTGAGCCCGTAACAAACACCAACCGTAGAATTGGAGACGGCGTGCCTCCTTACTCTGGCAATTGAACTCCTGACAACGCTCTGCAGACATAGTTGCCAGGAACTCATGGTACTCCTCCTTGTTGCTAAGACAAGAAGATGCTGTTGAGAAAGCCATATGCCTGATTCTCCTCTTACCCTCCCTATTTATGGTCAAGAGGGGGGAAATGTGAGATTAGGCTGATTGATCACAAATGATCAGGTTAATCATTGCACACAGATCCTAATCAGTTACACGCTGTATTATCACTGGTCATCATTGTACTAATAGATATGGCAGTTATATGCCGTGTAATTGCTAGTTTATTATAATAGATGTAACAATTATACGCCGTATTATCATTTGGTTATCACTTAATCAAGTGTAGTTATTATACACTGTGTAATTATTAGTTTATTATGATAGATGTAACAATTATACGCCGTATTATCACTGATCATCATCCCAACGTGATGTGATTATATGCCGTATATTGCTTGCTTTATTATAATTGATGTAACTATTATACGCTGTATAAATGTTAGCTAATATAATGAATATCACTGATTACACGGTGTGTAATCACTAAATCATCAATTGTATATCAACTATTCTACCCTACTGAATGTTGTATCAACTCAGCCCCACACAGCCTGATGGACTTATATGTTCATATCAAACAAGTGATATACAAATGGCTAAGAAATACCGAGTTTGGATCAGTATTACACGGCGTATAATTGGGTTCCTTATCAGTTTGGGTCAGTATTACACGGCAGATAATCCTTTGAGCCACTAATGAATCAAGTCTGCTATTATATGGCGTATAATCCCTAATTTGACTTGTTGCATTAATAAGCAGAAGGTTTGCCAACCAGAAAAGGATCACTGATTAAACCCTGCAAATGGAATACTGGAATTCTACCTTCCAATATAGGAGGGCTGAACAGGGACAATTTCTAAGCATCAACTAAATGTGGCATAGTTTCCCAGCGCAATAATAGGCGTATAAGATACAGCCAATTGATAAATGACAGTAGGCTAGCTCAATAAGAGTGTAGGCTGTAGCTGAAGTGCCATGGACGCCTGCTAAGGCCAGTAGCATATCACGTGTCAAGGACAGCCAATCAGGTTAGGCGTAGTTAGCAAAGATGGACCTATTGCAAAGGTAGCCACCAAGAACTTTCTGAAAGGACAAGAAGAAGGGTTGTTGCAGTATATATTGATATAGACACCTGAAAGGATAAGAACAAGTTCTTAGTTACACCTGGATAGATTGCAGCCGCTGACTAGATTGTACTCCAGTTTCAATAAACGTAATTATCTTCAAAGTTCTACTCTATTGCAGTCTGTAGTGCTCTTGCATAAGATTATTTAGAGTACATTGACAAGGCTAACATCTATCTGTAGCTTTGAACATACCAGCAATATCACAAGTTGCTCAACAGTACACATATATCAAAGAATTATTGAATTACCCTTTATGTCACAACAATCACTTTTTAAACAGCTCCTGATTGGCTTAAAGTTTATCATTAAGGTTTTTAATTTGGATCAGCAACAACTTCTTTAAATAAAATAAGTATATATATTTTTAAATTAAATTTAACTGATCACCAAATTGTTGTTAACATTTTCATAAGGGGTTGTGAAAGAGCTAAAACAATATGGCAATTATGAAAGCATGGCAAAACACAAAGAAAACAACACAGATTGAGATAATCTAAAAATCATATACACAATGGATAAAATTATAGGATATTGTAGTAAATTGGAAAACAAACAATAATAAACAAAGATGCAATAGTATCAGAATAACGCAACATTTATTGGGGTTAAATCTATAAAAACATATGCAAAGGTTGTAAAAAAAGGCTAAAGTAAAGACTGTCATCTTTAAAGACAATAAAATTGATAAAGTGTTGGCCAAGGCTCTTATGAACAAGATTCCAGAATCCTCAGTGAAGACCATCAAGTGTCTTCTTAACGTCCAGAAAACTGTGTTTGAAGGCCTGCAGTTTAAATTCCACACTTTTTCTGCACTGTCTGTCTGAGTCAATAATACTGAGATGCATAAACATCTCAAGTCTGAAAAGAGGGTCCAGAAGGAGGAGACCAAAATGCCTTCCCAGCTAGTTACACCAAAGATGACCTAAACAGCCAAATCAGCTAGTAAAGAATCTTGGAAGGAAAGTACATAAATAATTAAATTAAATAAAATTCAAAAGTGCTTACCTGTTTTTTATAGAAATTAAGATGATGTAGTACGCCAAGTCCTGGTTCTGTATGTCCCTGCAATATTCTACACCAACTATGCTAGCCATGTGGCTAGGCAGCTGGCCTTGTCATCCCTTTTTATGTGTAAGCTTAAGAACAAGATTAATGAAGCCTTTCCAATGTTGCAGGACGCGCTTTCTGGGCTAACACATGGAAAAGGGGTATCTGAGTGGGTAGTTACTGCCTACAAGAATGCCCAGTTATTCCACCTGGACCCGGTTTCTCTCAGGGGAGTTTACTGTGTAAACTCATTGAGCTTGTTTGGTACATTCTGGAGACACTCACATTCAAGAACATACCAGAGATGGTCTGAGCTCATGCAGATGCTTGCTTCTGCTTCCCATTAGAGCACACCCTCTCCTACCTACTGGTAAACTTTGGAGGAGCAGTGGCTAAATTAGCTGTTTCCAACACAACAGCTGTAAAGAAGACACAGATACACCTTTCTGACTTTGGGCTGTCCTGGAGTGGAGACAAGACGGGGCTTCTTTTAGCAATGAATCTCAAATTTCCCAAGACAGCCCAAAAAAATATTAGTGCTGTATTCAATAAACTTTTTGACTTCCCAGAGGCCTTTTCTGGACCAAGGCTCCATCTTGTTGTTTACCTGGGCTCCTTTTTTACTTTTAGATGAGTGCCAACCTAGAGGACCTGGATAGGGTAATTCTATGGAAAAACAAGGCCAGGCTCTCCCTTAACAGGAAAAAGGTCCTCCCAGGTTACAACTTGATGGACCATGTAATCCAGGACGCCCTGGTCCTGACTGTAATTTATGAGTTTGCAGCCCAGCCTGAAAAGCTGCCGCTTCACTTGCACCTAATCATCCTCCCTTTTACAAGCCGCTAAAATTACTTCAATCAATATATATTCACTGTACACAGTGTGGCAGTGGAGGTTATGCACAGCATTCATTGACAGGTGGTTGCATATAGACAAACCCACTATAGGTGCAATTGAATAAAACCTCTTTCCTCTTAATATATATTAAAATTTTGATTTTTACTCTTTTAATATATATATTTTAATAATTTTTATTTTTTTAAACTATTTTTTTAAGACAAATAATTCTTAGAGAAGGTATTTTGCATGCTTAATAATATCTGTTAATAAAAGTCATAAATACTTTGAGAGCTTTAACTTTAACTTTTTGAATTAACTTTTTAAATTATTTGACAGTAGTGACATTATCATATATTAATTTAATTTGGTATTAAGTGTTTGGGATTGTCACCACAGAATACACACAAAATAAATTAATTTACAATACAAAAATTAGGCATCTGCATTAATGGTGCCACTTTATGTGTGTGGGCTTGAAACATTTAAATATAAAATAATCATCTATAGATTTAAACATAATAAACAAGAGATAAATTATAAAAATTAAATAAATTAAATAATAATAAAATATTGTAAAAACAGCAGGCTTGAACTTCCAGCAAGGTTCCAAGTAAGCAGGTTTGTGACCTGCAATCTGACTATCCAGTTACTCAAATCCAAACTAGTAAGTCAACTTGAATTTCCAAATCCAACAACTTTAACAGATGATGATCCCTTTTTGGTGGATAATTTTTTTGATGCTTGACTCATTACCAGGATCAAGCCACCCCCTTCACCATCCACTGTGTGATCAACACAATCATGTTCCTGCTATTCATGATTCACATTAACTATATAATCATTATCTCTCAATAAAGAATATTAT
This sequence comes from Entomophthora muscae, assembly GCA_014839935.2. Classification (NCBI taxonomy): domain Eukaryota; kingdom Fungi; phylum Entomophthoromycota; class Entomophthoromycetes; order Entomophthorales; family Entomophthoraceae; genus Entomophthora; species Entomophthora muscae. The sequence goes on along the minus strand of QTSX02000792.1, from coordinate 278,455 downwards.
CTAGTTTCTAAACATTTCCCCCTTGTAACTCTGCTAAAACAGCACAGTTACAACATAGGTAGCACAGTTAGGGTTTCCATCCTACCTTATCCCTCAAAATTACACCTGTTGCCTGTACTTTATGCAGTCAACAAATCATTGATAGAATCATGTCTGGCCTCCCACTAGACTTGGCGCCATACACACCTGGCACCAAAATACCCAATGGTTTTGTGCTATACCAGAACATGATGAACCCACTCTCCACCTTCAATGCCTTGTTGGCACAAAAGTTCTTCCAAGAACCTGCTGACATGCCTCAAGCAACAGACAAAAGTATCATGATATCTCATGTACCCAACAACTTTGTAGCACTGCCTTGGAACTATTTGCTGGAGCCAATGACAACAACACCACAACATGAATCAGATTGACTCAGAGCAAGATGGCACAAATTAAATGCCTGTAACAATTCTGGATTGCAGATATCTCCATCTGACTGACACACAATGCTGGTACCTGGTGCAACAAGTGGTACAAGGATCACACCAATAAGAACTGAGACACCTTCAAACAGGAATTTCTTGCAAGGTTTTTACTGAAGGACACCGTACTCATGAATATACACCAAGTGAAGAATCTCACACAAACAGGAACAGTCAAGGAGCTCACCCAAGCATAGAGGAACTCCAACTATGTGCCCCCTCAGATATGGTGTTTGACACCCCAGCTACCCATCTCATGTACTATAACTCTCTGAAGTTGTATTTGGTGAGTGTGGTGCTCAAGGGTTCTAAGAGTGGGTTTGATGTAGCTGAGCAGTAACTGGGAACGCAACAAGACTAGTATTTTTTACTCAACAGAACCTCTATATTTGGACTCTGTAATTAATATAATAATTTTAAGTCATTTTTTATGTTTTTATGGTAAATGATTGTCTTTATTAGGGGTCTCCTGAGGGTCTTTTATAGTTGGAGGGGAGGAGGAAAAAGAAAGGGTGAGTCATCCTGAATGAGGTCTAGACTAACAGGCACTAAGCTATTCTTGAAGAGCTGAAACATTTTGGAGAAGATTCAGAGGGAAAGGGCTTAGATTAGGTGGGAAGTGAGCATCTGAACATGTGATCTGGGAGTCAGGTGGTTGCAGCAAAAGTAGGGCCGTCCTTGGGAATTGAATGTAGAAATAGGGTTTCAGACTGCTTTCCTTGGGGTTCAATGCTCAGCAAAAGAGGGGCAGAAGGTCAATATACCAATTTACATGGTGGGTGCAAGCAATGGATCAATCATTGATGCATCTACAGCTATCCCCAAATATGTTGATGGGTCAATAATTTCCATATGTAAATCCTCTTCCAATGGGTCACCAATTGGAGCATCTGCAGCTAGCTGCAGATGCATCAATTAATCACTGATTGCCATATTAAAAATCACTCTGATGGGTCACTCTCCAACAAATCTGCGGCTAGCTGCAGGTGTGTCAATTAGTCTCTAATTGGAAATGCTCTTATAGGATTTGGAGGGTTACTCTCCAGCGCAAAACACAAAAAAGGACAGCAGTTCCTCTTATAATTTCCAAATAAAGAATAAGTCTCAATATTATAATATTGAGGAGTGGCACCCTGCACTACATACCCCTGGATCAGGATGCAGCTTCATCCTAAAAAGGAAATACAAGGCCCTCATAATGGCAAGTGGATGTTCATCTGGAACCAATTTAAAACAGCCAATCAACGTCAAGTGGCCTAATAATAATCAGGTAATAAGCTTAGAGGAATGATTCATGATAAATTACCCAATCATAATCAAGCCAAATTAATTGGGTAAAATTAAGTATAAATAGGGGTGTCCCAAATAATTTCTCATAGTTAAAAATGACATTATCTTCTGTCTCCTGCTGTGTTTGTGAACTGTCTGCCTCCCTGAAGGCTGCGCTAACTACTCTCTGTCAAGCCAAGCTTGAGGCCCTTGAACAGAGGGTGGGCTCCTCAGTATAACAGGAGGAGCATCTCTTGGAGGATCTTCCAGAGGAGGACCTCAAGATTTTAAGAGCTCCTTTGACCTCTGTTGCCTTTGCCATTGCGCCCAGTTAGGTCCACGCTGCTGAGGGGTATCAATACCTTCAGTTAAATTAAGAGGCCAAGGGATTTGAGACCTCACAGCCCAAAGCATCAAAATCTTCAGGTGCTCAGGGACCTAATGCAAATGAAGATACTGATACCCAACCAGATCCCAAAGGCCACAGCCCGCCAAGTTGCCTGCTTCCCCAGCTACCCAGCGCCAGCGTCTTTGTGACTTGGCCTGCAGGGCAGAGACAGCCCTATCAACCAATGATTAGCAGGTATTATGGGAGGTGATAGCCCAGGCTGCTTGTGATGCAGCTGCTGTGCAGGCGGCTTCTGAGGCTCTTGTTGACAAACAACAACACACAGCTCAGGAGGCAGCAGATTGTTTGGGTGCGGATAACCCCATCAAAGACACCCTGGTTCCTTGCGTGGCAATAGAGGAGGCTTTTGCTAATATGGGGCTGGACAACGTGGTCATTACGCACCATGCGCCTGATTGCTCCAAGAAAGTCCTTGGTCCCTACAGCCAGATGGCTATCAACACAGTCCATCTCAACAAGCAGTCTGAGAACAATTATCAGGAGGTTAGGGCCGCTCTTCAGGTTGAGCTAATGGCTCAAATTCTGGAGCTGGTCCAGAACAAAGACTCAGTATGGTTCAGGAACTCCTCCGTGAATGTTTACGCATGTATGCCTCCTGTGGGGCGCCTTCCTTCCTCTTCCAATCTTATTGGCATCACACAGCTTGGGCTGGTGTGTCAAGTAGCCAGGCCAGTTACTGCTTGGGTAGGTCACTTGGTGGAGAACGCCATGGCCATTGATACCCAGCATGCCCTTTTGTTTACCCTATCCAAATTCTCCCAACTGATTGCAACTTTTCCTTGCAAAATGGCTGACATCACTTTTGTTTTTAACACACTGATCTCAGCAATGGAGACTTGAGGGGTGGAGCAGGACACCCGTCCTGTTCTCTTCTATCATGGGTTTGATGGGGCGTCACAGAGCCGTTGGTACTGCCTATTTGCCAACCGGGTCGGGGAATTAGATCCTAACTTGTACCACCAGCGGGTGCAAGCCCTCATTACTCTGGGTCTCTCCTTTAATCTGGCTAATTGTGCCAATCTGTCCCGCAAGAAAGTAGTCACCACTATTGACAATATGCGGGCTCAGTTGTCCACGGGTTGTCCTGCCAAGGGATTTGAGTTGTAAAAGTACATGATTAAGGATGCCCTCATCCTAGCAGCCATCTATACCAGACATCATCCTCCCAAGAAATGTTGCATGTACAGTTAGATGCTTCAGGCTCCCATTAGTGATTGTGTAGTTGCGTACAGCAAAGATCATATGTTCCCTTTCTTTGTGGCTGCCAAGGTCACTAACCATTATATGAGGTTCATGACCCTTAATAACTGCAAGAATAAACTCTTGTGTTTCTACCATAATAATTTTTTTAATTTTTTATGGGATAAATCCCTTTTTATTTATGCAGGCTATACCAACAATTGGTCTCTTCAGCCTGATCCTATGAAGGGGTAGTAGGATACCTTGCTTTATCAAGTTTCTATATTCTTACTTAGTGTTTACTCTACTGCCCTATATATAAGAGATAATAGAGAGGCTGTCAGAGGTTTTGTAAAGCCACATGGCCTTACTGAGGGTTGCCCAGGTAGGCAGAGGTTGGCAAGGGATGAGGAGGTTCCTTGTCAACTGCAGGCGCTGCTTTCATGAACTTGTCATGTACTTTCTAATAAGTTCAATCAGAGGCAATATGTTGAACTGTATATGCATCAAAGCTAATTTTCTCAATTACCACAAATGAACCTGAAAATATTGGGATGAGCTTGTGGGGACGTCCCAAAGTCCAAGCCCTAGAGACAAGTACGTGTTGGACAATCTCAAAATAGGCTAGCTTGGGAAAATGCTTTATATTGTAAGCAAACACAGCACGCCAACTTGTTCCCATAGAGTTATATGATTTGTGGTGCAGAGGTATTAACCCTTTTGTGAGGGCTCTCAGGTGATCATTGGGGGATCTATCTGTATCCAATTGATAGGTTGCTAGGATCCCAGGTAGGGAAGGTTGTCATCCATAAATAATCTGGAAGGGGGAGCATCCAGTAGCAGTATGATTAGTTACCCGGTAAGCCATGAACGCCAGGGGGACTAAGGTATCCCAAGATGAGCCTGAATCTAGCATAAGCTTTTTGAGGATAGTCTTGAGGGTGCTGTTAACTTGTTCAACAGAGCCATTTGTCTCTGGGTGATACAGAGTGGATTTTGTGTCCTTGATTCCCATAGCCTTGTTTAATTCTGTCAAAACCGCAGGCTTGAACTGCCAGCAAGGTTCCAACCAAGCAGGTTTGTGACCTGCAATCTGATTATCCGGTCACTCAAAGCCAAACTAGGAAGTCAACTTGAATTTCCAAATCCAACAACATGAACAGATGTTGATCCTTCATGGTGGATACCTTGTTTTGGCGCTTGACTCATTACCAGGATCAAGCCACTCCCTTCATCATCCAGCAGTGTGATCACCAATCATGTTCCTGTTATCCTTGATTCCCATAAACTATATACTCACTATCTCACAATAAAGATTATTATCCATCTTCTAAATATTTTCCCCGTGTAACTCTGCTAAAACAGCACAGTTACAACAATTCAACTAGAAGTTTTCTAGTGAAATTATTTACATTGTCTGTCAAGATAGTGTGTGAGCAGCCATGATTGGCAATGATATGTGACAGAACAAAACAGGCAGTTTGCTTGGCTGTAGGGGCAGGGATGGCTTTGGCCTTAACCCATTAGCTAAAATGGTCAATGGCTACAATAAGGTATTGATTTCCGCAACTAGTCTTATTTGGGCCTACTGGTCCTACCACATCAATGCTAATAGTGTGAAACGCGTGAGAAGGGGGGTGTAATCTGTAGCTAGTGGCCTTGGGTAGGGGGCAATACTTGGAGCAAGTCGTGCAGCTTCAACAAAATTCTAATATTTCAGTGTACATACCTTCCCAATAACAGTGAGATGTGAGAGTTGCATCATACGTTTTTCACCTACATGCCTGGTGGCTAGGTTATGGAATTGTTGTAGTATGACTAGCTGTTGAGAGGGGCAAATGTATGGCAGCTTATATCCCTTAATTTCCTTATATAAGCAACTGTCTCTAATTGTAGTGTTATGAGCAAGTTTGACTAGAGTTTTCCAGGCCTCAGGTGAGATACTATATCACTTGGAGAGAAAATAGATGAGGTCAAACAGGGCGTCTCCTTCTGGGGCAAGGGTTGCTACTAGTAGAAGTCTAGATAATCCATTAGTGTTGGCGTACTTGGCTCCATGACAGTGTAAAAGTTTTAATTGTATGCCTGTAATCTCACTGCCCAACAAGTCAATCTCTCTTTGGGATCCTTTAGGTTAGCTAGCTGCTTCAGGGAGGAGTGATCAGTCACAAATTTGAAGTGGGACCCATATAGGTAGGGACAACACTCTTCAATACCATATAAGACTGCTAGACATTCTTTTTCAGTTACTGAGTAGTTTTGTTTGTGAACATTCAGGATTCTGGATAAGTACCTAACAGGGTGATTGTGACCTTCATCATCCAGTTGCATGAGGATCACTCCCAATGCTACTAAACTGGCATCTGTATACAAGATGAACTCTTTGAAGAAGTCAGGGCACACCAAGACTGGAGATTCTACTAAAGCTTGCTTGAGTGCCTCAAAACCAATTTGGCAATCATGATCTCATACAAATTCTACATCCTTTTTTAGAAGGCGGAAGTGGGGTTGGGCCAGGTTGTAAAATGCCTCTATAAAGCGGCAATAGTAGCCAGTCATACCAAGTAAATATTGCAAGTCCTTGACAGTAGTGGGGGCAGCAATTTTAGAAATAGCTGTTACCTTGGCCGGGATAGGAGCAATGCCTTTTTTGTTGATGACATGACCTAGGAACTTGAGGTTTTCTTAAAGAATTAACACTTCTTTGGCTTAAGTTTCATTCCTATCTTGTCTAGCCTAATTAAGACCTGATCTAGGTCTCTAAGATAATCTTTGAAGCTTTTTGAGTACACGTTGATGTTGTCTAAATATACAAGGACACATATGGACTTTAGGTTGCAAAAGTGGTGTCTATTAGCCTTTAAAAAGTGGCTGGGGCGTTGGCCAGTCCTTGTGGCACCCAGGTTGGTTGGTACACACCATCAGCAGTCACAATGTCACATTTCTTCTGTCCTTCAACTTCTATAGGTATCTGCCAATAGCCTGATACAAGATCCATAGCCAAGAAGAACTGTGCGTCTCCCAGCTTGTCTAGGGTGTCATTGATTTGGGGTAGGGGGTACCTATCTTTCTTAGAGATGGCAATCAGCTTCCTGTAGTCAATTGCCACCCAATCGGTCCCATATTTCTTCTTTATCAAGAGCAAAGGACTGTCCCAGGGACTATTGGATGGTAATAAAAGCCCTCCTTCCAATAGTTTATCCGCCTCTTGCTGGATTATCTGGTTAGTCACAGGAGAAAGACAGTACACAGTTTAAAATAGGGTCTGCACCTCCCCTGTGTTGACTTTATGGAAGCAGCTATTAGCGCAGCCCAGATTGACATTAGAGTTGGCAAAAAGATGCTTATACTTCTTAATGAGTTCCAGGAACAGTTCCTTATGTTGGAGGACTATGTCCCCAATTTTTGTCTTGTAGGATAGGTGCTATTAGGTCATGACTAGGGTTTGGTAATCCCAGCTCATATAGCAATCTGATAATATAGGCAGAGGAAATATATTTATTGGTACAATTTTTAAGAAGGCTACCCTGGAATTGCAACCAATTTCTAGAGTGGAGAAGTGAGGGTTGGCCACCAGGATAGTGAGCTCATCAGTGGTCTCCTCTGGGATAATATGGGTCACAACTGTGGGCAGCCCGGGACGTGGAAAACCTAGTGCTGATATTTCCCCATGTAACCCTTTAGGTATGCGTAGCTTGATACCTGTTCCTATGATGGCTTGGGATTTAGGAGGGATACTTACGCTGTCTTTTGATTGAATCAAGATAGGGTTTTTGTAGCAAACAGTGTTTGGTAGCTTGCTTATTTGAGTCCAGGTGGTTTCATAGGAGATCCCAATCATCCCATAGGGACAGGCAAGCAGGATGCACCCTCTAGGGTTCATGCCTTCAGGAGGGACTCTGAGCCGGCCATCAGGTGTCAGGAGTGGGAATTCCTGGCCCAGGAGGTAAAACATGCCAGTCTTGTGGTTTATGGTGGTCCCAAACTGGTCCATAAAAGAGAAATCAATCAATACATTGTAGTTCTTGGCTTCCAGGACTATGGCCGGACAGGTGACCACAGTATCCCTGCACTTCAAGGGAACCAACAAGTATGCGCCTTTGGATCTGTTAGGATTGTTTCCTGCTGTACCAAAGGTTCTGCTACACTCAATGTCTGGCAGGAAACGGAGCCTACGGGCAAATTGGGAGGACAGGATTAGGGAGGGGGGCCCACTATTCAAGACAGCACAAATTGGGATGCCAAATATTTTAGTTTGGACCCATGTACTTGACCCAACCAAGAGGCTATTTCCTCCCTCTACTCAGCAGAAAAGAGGGGGCCCTTTTTCTAGTTTCTTTATTGACTTTCTTAGGGTTAGGAGGATGTGGATAATGTCCCCCAATAGAGTGGTGATCATAGTTTTAGAAAGAGCTTCAGTTATGTTGCTGGCAGTATTTTGAGTTTTCTAGAGGTTCTGGGCCTGGATAATGTAAGGCAGGGCAGGATCAGTCTTCAAGGGAGTTATTTAATGAGGGGGTACTTCCTTTTGGTATGGAGCTTTTGCATGTGTATGGTTAGCCACAGCTATTATTAGAGAGTCTGGGCTCTGTAGATCAGGGGGGACCTTTTTACTAGGTGGAGACACACTGGTCCCATGTGTTCTGCTTAGTAGTTTTTTGGTCCCTTAAATACAATATCCTATTGGAGTGTGTTAGATAGAGCATGTACACTGGGTTTTGTGTTGGCAGGCTCTTCTTTCACATCCAGTTGGCGGTGTGGGCAGTTTCTTGCAAAGTGTCCTTTCCAACCACACTTAAAACATTCTCGTTCTTCAATAGGCTGTATTTTTGTATACAAAACTCCATCATCCTCTTCTTTATATTCCTCCATGACATTCATTACACAATGGGAGGGGTACACAGGACGTGGAGCCTGGCATAGAGTATGTTGTTGGAGGGAGGCAACTATGCAAAGTACTGCTTGAGTTGAGTTAGGTATTAGCAGTTGTGAATGAAAGACAGACAAGTGTGGAAAGGGCGGATTGCATGAAGGAGGACTGTTGCTGCTTCTTTGGGGGTCAGGAAGTTGATAGACATTAGAGTCTGTGCCTCAACCCTGAATCTTCTGCCAAATTATGGAAGTGACTCATCTTTTTTCAGAGTGATGGTCAAGAAATTGGATTTTTCATCCTCCAGCTGTTCTGAGGACCTGTAGGTATCTTCAAGGATAATTTAATTTCCTTGTAAGACACCTCCCCTCCACTAAGAGAGGCAACCACTGTAGAGCAGGCAGTTTCATCCAGGCTATTGAGTAATTTAACATGGGAAACTGGCTCAGGGCTGTCCCTAGTCATTAGTTCAAACCCTTTTAGGAACACATGAATGTTAATGTGACCCCCTGGTTTGAACTTTGTGTTCAGCTTGAGACTAGGGCCAGAGTTTGGACAAGCGTCCCAGGAGGGTAGACTAGGGTCAGGAGGGGTTGTCCCTGGATGCTCATAGGGCAGTCCCAGTGGCCCTGAAGGACAGCCAGGTGGTGGTCCTGATGGACCAGGAGGGCCTCCAGAAAAAGCTCTGGGATAAACACAAGGAGGGAGCAAAGAACCGGGAGGGGTGTAGGCCCTATGGGGGTAATTTGGCTGAAAGAAAGACCTCTCCTGTGGGTATAGCTGGGGATTGAAGCCTGGGTACCCAGAAGAAGGGAGCCACCACGGGTACTGTTGAGGGTATTGGTGTCCAGGGTTGGAAGGCATCTCCCAGCGTGCTGTTGCAGGGTCTACCCTTGGTTTGTTAGCTTGGGCATGTGGTTGTGTATTGGGGAGGTGCTCTCCAGGCAGTTGGGTGGCAACAGTTGGTACTGAGGTTGGACCTGGGGTCAATATATCCAGAATAGATAAAAGGGGGTTGATATGGTGGTGGGAACTCCTTATGTGGCCCGGGGGAAACTTCAATATGTTTCTCCAGCCGGGTGAGTGCTGGATGAAGCTTTTGTAGTTTCTATCAACTCAAGGACAGAACACACTAATTTTTCTGATACATAGGCAGATGCAGAGGTGATACTTGGTTGTGTAGCTCCTGATCCCCCCTAAATTTATTGAGTTTAATTGATCAGTCAGTTTCAAAATCAGCAGCTGGAGGCTGGCGCCCTTCTCTTTTAGGGTAGAGAGTTCTTTATTGTAAGTAGAGGCATGGGCTTCCTGTTTCTGGGTTAGGGTAGTCAACTCCTGTTGGACACGCTTGAGCTGGGTTGTAAGTTGCTGGATGAGACCCAGGTGCTTGCTATTATTGACCTCTGTTTGTGACTTGAATGCAACCTGGTCTGACTGGAGCGCTTCCATCTTAGAATAGGTCATGTTGCTGTTGGTCCCTACAACATCCAAGTATTTCTTGTGTCTGTGTAAGATTGTGATGAAGTATGTCAAGTTCATTTTTCAGGGCCTCCATATTTTCTTGGGTCTATTTGACTCTAGATGCAGCATTTCCAGCCCATTGGTCACAGGCTTCTCAGATGTCTGCTAGCTGGGTCTGAATGTCACCAATATCCACATCATGTTGGGTTGAGTGGACTTTAAGGTTGGCCACTTCTTCCACCAAGGGTTGGATTACCTGCTGCTGAAGGGAGGAGTGATCCTCTGTTATTTGTTATGCAATGGTTGCTGTTTCTGAATGCAGGGCTCTAAAAACCTCATGCTCATGTTGTATCTGATGGAGTTGGTCCTAGAGGGGATTTACTGCTGCCTCAGTGTAATCCCTTAGACAACTCAGGGCCGTAATAGTCTGCTCACTACTAATGTTTTGTTGCTCCAACTGATTCACTAGTGCAGTTACCATAGGATGGTTGAATTGAATCAAGTAAGCCTTGATCCTTCTTGTGTTGTCAGTGGCTGTGGAGGTAAGAACATCCCTGTTCTCACTCAGGAATTGATGAACTTGTTTCATATCCAACATAGTAGGGTCATCAGAGTGACCTTGGTGGGTAACTTGATACATTGGTAGGGGAGGAGCACTATGGATTGATTGGTAGGATGGGGGAGAAGTAGGGACAGGTAGGGGCTCTATACAAGAGACAAACAATACACAAGAGCTAGGTTGGTTGAGGGTACAGTGTCTCTGGGGAGGGGGTGTGGAATTCCCATACAAGGCCCTAGAGTGACAGTGGTCTCCACTTGAAGTAGAATATTGGGATGAGGTACAAGGAAGGTTGGTGTGAGGTTCTTCTTCTACCTCAAAGAAATCTTCTTCAGGGTCTACATCAGAGGCAGGAGGGGGCTTTGCAGACAGACCAAAGTGAAGCGCTGTCTTGGGGGCTTAACAGATTGGGAGGCTGTATGGGCAGAGGCTAGTAGGCAATTTCTAGCCTGGGTGCGTGGGAGAAGGTCAGAAGTCAGAGCAATGGGTTCCTCAGCCTCTATAGATAGCTGAGGAACTTCTACATTGGGGACAACTTTACCAGTAGGGTGGGGGTCTTTGGTGGGAGTTAGAACTTGACTAGTATTACAAGGCCAGCCCTGGCCTCTGCATGCAGGTGTTGGGTGGGCAGGACGTGGGGAACTGGCGTTGCAACAAGCGTAATTGGTGGTGGAGCGGCGTGGGCAATCCATAATTTTGGGATCATAGGCTTGATTCCTGGACTAGAGGTCTCCAACAGCGGTGCAAAGGGCAGTGGCAGATACCCCTGTAGTGAGCATCAGAAAATGTGGTGCTCAAGGGTTCTAAGGGTGGGTTTGATTAGCTGAGCAGCAACTGGGAACACAACAAGACTAGTATCTTTTTACTCAACAGAACCTCTATATTTGGGCTCTGTAAATAGTATAGGAATTGTAAGTCATTTGTTATGTTTGTATGGTAAATGATTGTCTTTATTGGGGGTCTCCTGAGGGTCTTTTATAGTTGGAGGGGGAGGAGGGAAAAGAAAGGGTGAGTCATCCTGACTGAGGTCTAGATTAACAGGCACTAAGCTATTCTTGAAGAGCTGAAACATTTTGGAGAAGATTCAGAGGGAAAGGGCTTAGATTAGGTGGGAAGTGAGCATCTGAACATGTGATCTGGGAGTCAGGTGGTTGCAGCAAAAGTAGGGCCGTCCTTGGGAATTGAATGTAGAAATAGGGTTTCAGACTGCTTTCCTTGGGGATCAATGCTTGGCCAAAGAGGGGCGGAAGGTCAATATACCAATTTACATGGTGGGCGCAAGCAATGGGTCAATCATTGATGCATCTACAGCTATCCCCAAATATGTTGATGGGTCAATAATTTCCATATGTAAATCCTCTTCCAATGGGTCACCAATTGGAGCATCTGCAGCTAGCTGCAGATGCATCAATTAATCACTAATTGCCATATTAAAAATCACTCTGATGGGTCACTCTCCAACAAATCTGTGGCTAGCTGCAGGTGTGTCAATTAGTCTCTAATTGGAAATGCTCTTATAGGATTTGGAGGGTTACTCTCCGGCACAAAACACAAAAAAGGACAGCAGTTCCTCTTATAATTTCCAAATAAAGAATAAGTCTCAATATTATAATATTGAGGAGTGGCACCCTGCACCACAATGAGACACATCAATCTGGAAAAGGTGCCCAACTTGCAGAGCCTTTATTGTGAGGCAGAGAAAGTGGAACAAACATACAATGCTCTCCACAATTTGCAAACCAGAAAGCAAGAGAGACCCAAAGACTCTCACCCAGCCAGGTGTTCCAATCAACCACTCCCTGGGAACAATGAAAGCAGCGCAAACCATAATACCAAAGGCTCAAATGGACATGGAAACAGAAATAATGGGCAATCAAACTGTACCCATTTCTGCGTCACTGCCACACAAGACAAGCATGACAAGGGAAAATCCCAGGGAGGGCACTAAGTGAGCCAAGCTCCCCCTGCAGCACTCCTGACTTGCTCAACAATGAATATCAACCTGATGACGTGGATCAATGACCAATGATCCAAGTACCCTCAGAAGACCCAGTACTTTACACCATTGCCAGACATCCCAATAAACTGATGTCCTACCCTTTCCAATTTCAAAGTTACATTGTCTCAGCACTCCTGGACTCAGCTGCACATCAAACCCTTGTCAACAGCATCTTTGTGGACAAGTTCAAGATAGCCACTAATCCTTTGTGGATTAAAAACGTGGTTTTAGTTGATGAACATCAAATTATTGTCACACAGTAAACTGACCTTTTTTCAATTATGCTAGAGAACCTCCACTCCATCATCCATGGACCTGTCATTTGTTTTCCCGAATTTGACATTGTACTGGGACTGGACTGGTTTCAACAGAACAATCCTCATGTATAATTGGCAACCTCTGAATTGATAATCAAATGTGAAGGTGTCAATCACCATATCTACCCTGACTCAGTGGACTGGCTCCTGCACAACCACGTCTTTGTGCGCATTACAGAACCCTAGGATCAAAAGGAGAACCTCAAGGCAATTGACTGGGAATCCTGCCAATATGAAATCATACACCTCAAGTACAATCAGGATACCACTACTCCTCAGGATTGCAAAATTGTAGCCTGCCACCTATAAATCTTCAAAGAGGCTCTGCCAGGGTTACCACCAGAGAAACACATATAGCACTCTATCCATCTTAAGGGAGTGTACCTAAGGCGCAATCTATCTACCACCTCACCCTAAACAAGGACAATGCACTACAGGCTTACTTTAAAGAGGCATTGGAAAAAAGGACTTATCCTCCTGTTGGAAATTACGCCATTAATGATATTTCAATATGGCCTTCAAATATTGATATGTGCAAAGATTTAGTTGTTTTTGCTTTTGATTTTGGGAATTTCTTGCCTTCTGCAAATGGGCCTGGTTCAATATCCACCCCTTCCAGAATATCATACCTGTCTTTGATTGATCCTGGTATGACCTCATCCCAACGTGACCCCTTCTTCCACTCTGTCTATCTAATGAGTGACCATTGACCCTTGTCTACTATTTAAGTAGAATCATTTCTCCTAATAAAGACAGGTTTATCCACATTTGCGTTGGCTTTCATATTCTTCAAGCTTTTTCATTTCCTTTTTGCCAAAAGGAATTCTTCATCTTATATTCCAGGAAATTAAGGTATGTGTCCTTTATTTTGCCCTGAAGGCTAACCCAAGGCTAGCTTTGAACCTCAAATCTTTTGCTATAAAGATTTCCTGCTGTGTACTCCTGGATGTTGTCCCCAGGAGCCAAACACAACAAAATGGTGCTCACTACAGAGGATGCATACCCTTGGTTACCCTGTTCCCACACTCATTCTCTGGTACTTCTCCCTTTGTTTCTGAAGTACCCAAACAACCTAAAGTTTCTAGTCCTCCTCTAGAAGAAGACATCACTGATGCCCCCTCAACTCCTATGGTACTGATGATGTCTTCCAGGCCCACATGGGCCCCCCTTCCAGCTTTCTCTCTCAACTACAAGCAATCTTGTGCTGCTGCTTGCTCTCTCCTCCACTCAGGCACTTTGGCAATGCACACTATCCCTGGTCTTTATCCCGGGTATGCTTCCAAAGACCTTTATTTCTTCCTCATGGACTTTGGTCTTCCCCCCACGCTGATGGAGTCTATGGATACTATTGGCGTGTTAGTCAATCAGTTTATTCAACCTGCCCTGGTTCACCATCAACTTGCATTAGGATCCCAGAACCAGCTTCTAAATGCTGTAGCCACTGCTGTCTCAAACAACCATGCTCAAAATATGGCATATCAAGAATGGTCCCATAGCCTCTTTGCGTGTATTTTGGATAACCAATGTGACTCTGTGGCCTCCTAAAAATACCTAACATCATCTCTGAATTCCCTTTGCTCCTTGCTCCCTGAATATATCAAGGATTGACTGTCATGAATAACGGCATTCACCATGTTTCTATTTTGCCTTTGTTGGGCCATTTTGAGGACAAATCTCTTGCTTTTGTGTTTAACTCTCAAAATGAACTGGCTTCTGCTTCAGGAAGTATGATTGTTTGGTTTCCTGACTCTGCGCAACTCACTTGCTCCACTCATGCTTGTGGCAAGTGATCCTACCGTCCTGGTAGTGTTTTGTGGTATTCCTAATCACTATATATTCCATTTCACATTCACCAATAAAATTTAAGTTCTATTCACATTTTTGTATTTGTGTCTTATGTACTTCCGCGCCTCTCTCTAGCCACAACTAGTAGAGATTATTCTTCCAGGGCCGCAAGGTAAACGCTATTGCCTACCCTGTCATCTAACCAATACTTAGTATGAATCCAATCCTAAGAGAAGGATTCCCCGTTGTGTGTCTGTGCCGCGCCTCAGAACACAACATTGACTGTGCAAATTGGATGAGCATCAATGCAATGTGGCGTGGTCAAATCAAGGCTGCTCTTCTAAAAAATCATCAGGATTTTAAGACTCTGGTTACCAAACTCAACCAATTTTGGGAGCATATTAATTCTCAGCTTGAGCTGGTTGGTACTCATGTTGATACCTGGGGCTGCCATCTACAACACCAGTACATACTGGATAAGGCCGCATTGGATGACACTCTGTATCAAGTACAAAATTAAATAGATGATAGAGTAGCGTCCATTGAGGTGACTCCTCCCGCTCCTCCTGTTGAGGCCCTGTCTTATTTTGAAGCCCAGGTATGAGAAGTCATAGCTGAGCTCAAGGCCACTACTTGATGTCAATCTTTTTTTCAGAACCCTCCTCCAGTAAAACCTATTCCTGACCCTTGCATTGCCTTGCTCACCAACCAGGTAGCTACATTACGAGGAAAAATTGAGTATTTGAGACAACACCTCTCTAATCCTGAGGACTTGTCCTCTGAGTCTGAAGGTGAAGAGGAAACTGAAGTTGATAATACTCCTTCTCATGACAATCATGGTTGTTGCCCTAGTTTGGAAGGCCAACCCCAGGTCAACTGTGCCCTTGCGCTGGATCATCTTGCAGAAGTAACAAATGATGTTGCTGATAGGCAGGACACATTGGAGAGAGAGGTTCAAAACCTCTTTTGCTTTACTGAGACAATGAATGGACAGATCATCCCCTTGGTTGCCCAAACCACTTCCCTGACCACTTGCCTCAACAGGATTGCTGGCACCCTATCAATGCAACAAATTAAGATTGATGAATTTGGAGCTGCTGTTGCCACCACTAGAGATGTTAGTGGTCAAAATAGCTCTACCCTGGTTACCCTAGAAGAAAGGCTTCAACTCCTCTGGGCTTGACATCCTGCTTCTGAATCTGAGTTTGAGGGCAATCCCCACATTAACGTCCTCAACCCAGGTGACAACATCCAATCCACCTCATTGTCCATTAACCCCAAATATAAGCATTTGTTCAAACAGATATTTGACCCTAAACCTCTACCATTGCTGCCTTCCTGACAATTTATGAGACTGCAATGTGTAGGGTCACCAATGAGCTTAAGAAAGAGCATATTCTCACCTGTCTGCATCCCACATGTCAAGAAGTTGTGGTCCCCAAGTTCCCTTTGTTTGTCACTTAGGAGGACATGAAGTGCCTCTTAATTGAGGAATTTGGAGGAGATCTCAGCTTGGAAGTCAAAAAGGATGGTTCATGAACATTGCCTTTAAGCCCAAGGAAACCCTGGCTGAATTTTCATATTGTTTCTAAATTGAAGGACAGCAGTTGATCACTAGTTGTCAGTTAACTCCCTGGGAAGCTTACACAGCTTGTTCAAACACTTTAAAGGTGAACCAACTCCTATGTCTGCACTTTAAGGCCCATAAAGCTTCCCTTACTTCAATGAAGAGTTTCAAGACCCTCTTGCAAGATATGCACTTGACCCATGGGGGCACTGTGGTACGCAAAAATAAGGCCAACAATGCAGGAACCACCTCCTGCACTCTGTGTGTCAGGGATTCTTTCCCTGACTACCTGAATATTATTGACAATTTGGGCACAAACATATCCTCAAACCAACACAACCACAATTCCTTACAAGACACCAATTCAAAGACACAACACAACCAACTCAACAATCACCTTAGTTTATTCAAACCTTTCCAGAACAAGATTTGAACCCAGGACACTATTAATGCATGTATTGTTAGTATGAGATCATCACCAACCTTTGATTTACCTTTTTATTACACTTGATTCAATTGGTTTTTGCTTTTGAAATTCTTTTCAAATTTGAAAGTTTTAATATTAAGAGTGCAAACGTCACTTACCGCTTTGATTCTGATTGGCTGTATCCTGCCACCCGCTCAATTCTCAACACGCTCTCAATGCTTAAGGTTATGGCTCCGTATATGATAACAACACATCTTTTGATTATACACTGCTTAATTATCAATCACTTGCTGGCACATATGAGGCTGATCCTGATCAAACATATGAACTTTAAGAAATAAGGTACTTTAAATCTTGTAAAGTTAAGCCCCAAGTTACAAGCTTCATGTAAATCCTCTCATATCCAAAGAAACTCCTCTCATATGCCTTCAGCCATGATTTTAAGCCTATTTAAAGGCCCAAACTTATTCACTTCAAATTGTTCCAACAATAAAGACTATCCTATTTTCTGATACTTCTACCTTTTCTGACACAACTCCATTTCTGAAGCCATGAAAGGAATCCTTTTCCTATCCTGGTTTCTAGGTTACTACTTGCCAGTGGCTTTGGCCTTGGAAAATCCAACTCCTACAACTGACTGGTACAACTCCTCTCCTGATGATGCCCACCAAAAGGAATCCCTTGCCAATAGATGGTTCAAATACCCGTCTGGACATTGGGGACGTAAGTTCAACTATGGTTGCTCATTTAATTCCCCTCCTATTGAACCAACTCTTGTTAGACCTTACACTTCCTTTTACCTCTTAGTGTATTTGGTGGGCTACAATCTACTAGGGCAATTCAGTTCTATGTTTGGAAGGTTTGCCTATCTAGGACAGCTTGGGCATCTTGCAATGGTCACAGTTCCTATCAGTTTGGTCATAGCAGGATTGAATGTAGGGGCCTTGGCCCATCAGCTGGGAAGTTTATTCCCTGCAAAGTGGGTCCCTGACACCGTGCATTATGACCCTAGGCTCAAGTGGGCAGTCTAGGAGACAAGGATTCCATAACTGTGGTCAAATAGAACACCACTCACGTACCTGCACCAACCCTTGGGTAGAGAGTTGCAATCCAAAGGAGCAGGCAGGAAAAGAGAGGTCAGCTTAGAGGCAGAGACACTCTCTGCTGACCAATCTCCCCCGTCTCCTCCTGATCCCCCTTCTTACAAGGAATCTTCCCCCTCAGCTGGACTGACTATCCTTCACTTGTTTCATAATCTCTCTAGTAATTCTGAGCCTGAGGGCTCTGACTGTGATTAGTCTGATGGTTATGGTTACTCGGTGCTGGCAGTCCCAGAGACAGTCTCTGTCTCTTACAAGCTACGTTCAGGGAAAACTACAACTACAACTCTCCCATCTTCAACTGAAGCTAAGGCCATAGTGGCTTGTCCTTATTTGGCCCAGGCACATCAACCCCCCCATCCTGGTAGACTCTTCTGAAGAAGCTGCCAAGCTAGCTGAAGCTCTCTTCCAGAATATGACTGTATCTCTCCCATTGCAGACTGTGTATAAGGAAATTCTTTACTTACAATGCATGCTGGCCAAATGGGAGAAAGGATTGGAGGCAGCTCAGGATGTTCTGGCTGTCTTACCCCCTTTGGGAAAGATACTACTTGTGTGGAAGTATCAATTCAAAAGGTTAAGATCAAGTCTATCTTGGACACAGGCTCTTCAGTCAATGTGGTATTGTCCAAGTTTATGAAAAAAATTAAGCTGGCTCCTGACCTCAACTACACTCAATCATATGGTACTGCTGGCATGGCCCAAACTTGAGCCATTAGTGCTTACTCTACCCTACCCATGAGGTTTGGGAAGCTTCTTATTGCTTCCCCTGCTGTTGTCTTAAAGAAAAAAGTTACAATCTCCTGGTTGGTATGCAATTCCTTCAAGAGTACAATGGGATTGTGAGCCTTTGAGATGGATACCTTTTGCTATTAGGGTATGAGATCCCCCTAATTTTTGAGGAACCTCTGTGTCTCCCAGGTAAACGCCTTAAGACTTGTGTGCTTGAGTACCCCACTGGTATATTCTCACTCAAGTACAGGACTCATTCTTCCAATATGTGTTCCCCTCCTCCTTCCTGTCCCGCAGAGGAAGGTGTGCCTCCTCTTGCCCCTGCAGCTATCACTATCCTGCCTGGCTTGCAAGTGATTATATACTCTCAGATATCCTATGAACTACCTGAGAAATCATTTCTGGAGCTATATTCACCTGATTCCTTAAGCTGTAGAGAGCCTAGGTTATGCCCTGGGATTTTGGACTGGACTCAAAAGGAGCCTGTGCAGCTGTTGTTGGCTAACCTGACTGCCCTACCTATGCAGGTGGCCAAAGGCCAGGTTGTTGGGCATGGTTGCATATTAGGTTCAGAGCAAGTGGAGTCCCAATACCCCTTTAGGACATTTAGCAATCTCACCTTGCCTGAAGGAGACCTCCAGATTCTCTCTCTGTTCACTGCCGCAACTTCCCTCAGCTGTTGCCCATTCAACAGAAAGATGTTCTGGACCTGTTAGACCAATTTAAGAATATCTTTGCCTCTGGACCTACCAACTATGGTCTAGCTAAGGGGGTCATCCACCAGATAGACACAGGTGATTCCCCACCCTTTTGTGCCAAACCTTAATGCCGCAGTAGAGTGAAAGATGCGGCAACAGCGCCCATGTTGACATTAAAAATGTCAACAGTGGCCATGTCAACATTTTTAATATTGAAATGTTTTATTGTTGAGACTTTTAATGTCAACACTATAGTAAAGTAGTGACCTGGTTTTACTTAATGTTGTTTCCTGGATGTTGACACTTTTTCAATTAATAAAACACTTTACCCTGAACGTTTTTAATATAAAAAATATTTTAAAATACTTTAAAATACTAAAATAACCCAGAGAGCTCAGAACTGCAATAAAAAAATTACCATAAGTAATAAGAATAAGGAGATATAAGCAACTATTTTTCAGTTTACTATGTAAATTACACTCCTTATTATAAAAAATTTTATTCCCATAAAAATTGAAATTCCAATGAACCAAAAGTAAAGATATTTTATATATCATAATAACTACAAAATATAAGAAAATTATAATTTAAATTTATTATACTTCATATAAGCATAACCAAAAAAAATGCATACCTTAAAGATAAATTACCAAAATATAATATATTTCTTACTAAACCACATTAAAACTGTATCTGAAACTTACCATTTATATCTAAAAAGATTATTAATACCCAAAAAAAATTAAAAAAATAAAAGTTTAAAAGTAAAAAATATACAGTCAAAGCAAGGTTTATTAAGCTAATTAAAGCCACCAGCAAGAGCAGTGGCAACGTCCTCAGGGTACTTCTTAATCTCTGCCACCTTATACTTTTTCTTTACCACCTTCTGAACGTCTTCCTGGTAGTCCTGCTCCTTAGACTTTTACTTCTAGGGGGGCACCTGGTTGGCCAGGTTGAAAAACTTTGAGACAGTCCAGGCCTGCTCCTCCTGCAGCTTCTGTAAGAACTTGTTATATTTGGGGTTTGACCCAAACTTCACCTTCAGATGCTTGTGCCAAATCTCAAGGCTAGAGGTGGTCTTTATCTCCCCCTTGAGGCAGGCGCCCTGGCAATTCCAAGGGGCAGTGGTCCCTGCTCTTACCTCTCTGGGTAGTCACCTTCTTGCTCACCCATTGGCGCTCAAAGTAATCCAAGTAACCTTTGAAGATGATGGAGAGCTTCTTGATGTAAGTATCCTCCAGGAGGGCCTCAAAGCCAATCCTAGTATGCTCTGGGCACACAAAAGCCAAGGCAGCAAACTGAGTCAAGGAAAAGCAGCACTTCCCCTTATCATTGTTAAGATACTTCTTGAAAAGGTCCTTCTCACTCTTGAGATTCTTGATGAGGGCCTGCCTAAAATGGAAGAAGCAGCCCTGGACTTCTTCATTGAAGGTGGCCTCAAAGGCTCTGAACTGAGCCTTCTTGAAGTCAATTATAATAACCTTTGGCCCAAGTGAGAGCGCATGAGCTAGCTGCTCAGAGGCTATGGTTGCCTCATCCTTCTCAGCAGCTGAGGGATTTGCCCTTATGGCGTGAGTGGGAGGGGGAGCTGGTTGATGGGAAGGAAGCACAAAGCATCCTGAAAATTTTAAAGGCTCTGGTGTAGATGTCTGTCTTGGCACCAAGAAGAAGAAAGAAGACAAGGGGGATAACCTGGTCGTTGAACTGCCCATGCAGGACCCAAAGCTGCTTGAAGAGAGAGGGGCAAGTAGCAAATGTGCTGTCTCACAGCCAGGTGGTAGTAGTGTTCAGCTGCTTCAGGTTTGGGTTGTGGCATAGGCTATAATCCTACCATCCACTTCCTGCCCATTGTCATGAAGCAGGAACATCTCACCATCCTCCATCTTCTTGAGGGCATCTGTAAGGACTAGGTCTTCAATTTTAGTGGCGCTCTTGGCCAGGGGTTTTGAGGCTTGACGCCTATCACTTACAAACTTGACCAACTGATTGTGGGTTGGCACCCTCTTCAAGTTGGTTGGGGAGAGGTACTTGCAAGCAAGCACAGCCAGCTGGGTGGCAGAAAGATCTTTAGAGGTGGGCATCACCTGGACAAGATACCACTTGAGGAGGCGGGCAATGGTGGTATTTGGCATGATGCAAGTATGCTCGCCCTTGATGGTTTGGACCAAGTCCCAGCGCTCAGTGTTGAGTTGCACTGGGCAGGAGGGGTCCTCGCAGGTGTAATGGCAGCTCTTGAAGCCCCAGTTGGCATTGTTGCAAGAGAAAATATACCCATTGGCCACCATGGCTGGCCCACCCTTTATGCTCATGATTGGGAAGTATTTGGGCAAGGAAGAGGGAACCTTAAATTTGCTGTCAATGTTGAAGATGTTGTGGGCCAACAGAGGGTCCCAGGGGCCAGCATGAGCATGGCAGGAGCTAGGGAAGTAATTGGGGCGGGGCTTTGAATCATTACCAGATGATCTTGAAGGGGAGGAGTTTGGTGGTGAGGGGAAGCAGAAGGGGGCTTATTGTGGTGCTTCTTATGTGCAGGAGACTTATCTTTGGGTGGGGAATTTTAGGCTGAGCGCTTCTTCTTGGTTGGCTCCTTGCCAGAAGCCAAGTTGTAAAAACAGTGCTCTGTAAGGGAGCCATCAGATTCCTCTCCTCAAGTGGAGTGAGCAGGGCTCTTCTCAGGAGATGGCTCAGGAGAGGGCTCAGGGGAGGGCTTTGTAGTAGCCTTCTTTGATGAAACAGGCTTCTTTTTGATGGGTTTGGTTGGCTTTGAAGGACGCTTGGTTCCTTTGGGCTGTTTGGAAGTGTTTTTGTCCTAAAATAATAATTAAAAGGGTTTAAAATAAAGCAATGTATGTAAAAAAACAAACAAAACAACTTAAAAAGCATAATATATAAAAAGTAAATCTTAGATGGTTTTTATTGGCATTTAAAAGTTAAAAAGCACATGTATAGTTTTTATTTTATTAAAGTTATAAACAAAAAATTAAAATTTAAGAGAAATATGCAAAATTATTATATTTAGATATAGATTTCATTTTAAAAATTATAAAATATGAAAGAGAAAAGTCAAAAATACAACATATCATAAAATGAGAAGTTTTTATTATGTAAAACATAAAGTTTTATATGTTAGAAATGAAAAGTGTTGACATTATAAGTGACAATTAGTAAAAAAAGCTGAATTCTCACTGTCAATTACAAAAATTGTAGACTTTATTTTTGACAACATTGTCACTATTGACATTTTTTAAAAAATTTACTATGTTTTTTCATAGTACACTTAATTAAATTTATGCAGGCTAGCAAAAATTAACTGTTTTTGTGTATTTTTGTTCACATATAAAAATTTAAAAAAACTTATGAAAAAAAGTAAAAAAAAGTATCAAAGTTTTTTATTCTTTTATTAAAAATAATATTTGGGTAGTGGTAATATGTTATTTTACCATTGTGTATATGTGAAGTTGTGAAGAAAGTTGTATTCAGTATTGAAAAGGGCAAAGTGTTGACAACATCACTTATGACATTCTTTATATGAGGTGACATATTAATCTAGGCTTATCTGTGCCACTCTAATTTGCTTAACTCCACCCCAGCGGATGATCACAAGCAAATAAATGACATTTACAATTGTTGACATTATTTTTAATAATAAATTATATAGCAACTTACATAGTAACTCACGCTTAATTTATTGGATTGTCATTAGCCACCAATCCACTTAATATATTAAATCTGGAATAAGTGCCACATATATATTTATAAGATGATCATTTCAACAATCAAATGTATGCACACTGTCTTTTTCAATATAATAATTCAATAAAAAATATTTTTAAATGTGCGCTTATTTTTTTACTGTAGATATTTCAGTTTTGCTATTAAAAATAAGTTATGCTTAAAAAGTGTCAACATTGACACTTTTACATCGTGAAAACAAATAAAAAATAAACTAATTTTTATTAGGAAAAGTAAAGGAAAATCTGGTTAAATCAAGTTTTTTATTAAGCTTAATATTAAATTGTGTTGAGATGGCCACAATTTTGTCGTGTTTTCTGGGTTTGCACTGCTGAACACTTTTAAAAAAATTAAGCTAGTGCAACTAGCAAAAAAACATAGGAGATTTAGAGTTTCAAGTTGACAGTGGCCATGTCAACAAAGTGTTGACATGGGCGCTGTTGCCAAAGATGCCCAGGTCTCTAAGGAGTTTAAACAGCTTCTAGATGCTGGGCTCTTAGCCCCTTCACAGAGCCCTTGGGCCTCCCCATTATTGATCCTAAAGAAGAAGGATGGAGGTCATTGCATTGTGATGGATTACTGCCGTCCAAACTTGCTCACCAAAAAGGACTCTTACCCTCTTCCTGGAATTGATGATGCCCTTAGACAATTAGGGGGATCAAAGTCTTTCTCCACCATGGACCTTGCATCCAGATACTGGAAGGTCAACTTTTCTCCTGAAGATAGAGAAAAGGCTGTGCCCATCACTTCAGAAGGCCTTTTCAAACCCACTAGAATGCCCCAAGGATCCTGCAAAGCCCCAGCTACATTTCAGCGGGCTCTGGACTCCATCTTACAAGATCTGAAACTCTCCTGTGTCCTCATATACCTTGACAATATTACTGTGTTCAGCTCCACCTTCACCAACCATCTTGACCATCTCAAAGCTGTCTTCATCAAAATTTGGGAGGCAGGTCTGAAACTCAAACCTTCTAAATGCTCCTTCTTCAAGGAACAGCTTGGATTATTGGGCCATGAGGTCACCCAAACTGGAATACGTACCCTATGAATAATAAGGTGGAAGCCATTGACAAGATGTTGCCTCCCAAAAATCTACAGGAGGTCCAAGTATTTTTTGGTATGATGGGGTACTATCAAAAATTCATCCCTGATTTTGCTGAACTAAGCAAACCTCTTGTCCAGCTCCTTTGCAACGTACCCTTTGAGTGGACTGACAGCCAGCAGCAATCCTTTGAAGTGTTGAAAGCCAAACTCAAAGAGGCTCTCATCCTAGTCTACTATGATTACAATAAGGAGTTCATCTTGTACACTGACACTAGTGGAGTAGCTGTAGGTGCCATTCTAGCCCAGCTTGATGACAAAGGCATCAATCAACCTGTGGCCTATTCTTCACAAGTCCTTAAAAAGTATGAGAAGAACTATAGCGTCACTGAAAAAGAATGCCTAGCTGTTCTGCATGCCGTAAAACAGTTCTGGTACTACATCTACGGGACTCATTTCACAGTAGTTACCAGACCACTCCTCCCTAAAGTGGCTGCATCAATTAAAGGAGCCCAAAGGTTGATTAGCCTGCTGGGCCTTACGCCTGCAAGGATACAGCTTCACTGTAGTACATTGCCCTGGTGCACAACATCAGAATGCTGATGGTTTGTTGAGGATGACTAAATTAGCTATCCATCCTTGTGACAGTCCACATGTTTGGTGGTTTGCAGGTAGGGCTAATAGTGGCCAAGCAAAAGTTTGGTTGTTTGTTGCAGGTAGAGGCCTAGTAGGGAATGATGGCTAATAGGGACAGTAAGGCCTAGATAGCAGGTGTAAATACTACTAGAGGCAGATGTTGCCTCCACCCAGCAGAAGATATTGGCTGCTGTGGGCTAGAGTTCTTCACCTAGCAGGGAACTTTGGCTGAAAAAGGGTGAAGAATGAGATAGCTAGAAGGGAACTTTTTCTGTTTGAGGTGGAGAAGGTTTTGGACCCCTGGCAGGTAACACGGGCTGCCAGGGTAGAAGTATGTGCCAGCATGGTAGGAGACGCCTACCAGGGCTGTGTTTTGGCCCTGGCGGGTAGTGTGGGCTTCCAGGGAGGGGAAGAGCTCTGAGGGCTCAATGTACCCTAATACGCTTGCAGGAGGTCTGTGAGCAAGCATCCTACCTAACAGACTGGTAGGGTGTCCTCATTTATGCCTCTATGGGAGCTTTTGGGGAGAACCCAGAGTGAGCATTGGAGGGTATAAATTTGCTTGGAGGTGTCACCAAGGCAGTTTTTTTGGGGAAGCAAGCTTCAGAACTTGGTGTGATCAGAACTCTGGGAAG
Organism: Entomophthora muscae; assembly: GCA_014839935.2. Classification (NCBI taxonomy): domain Eukaryota; kingdom Fungi; phylum Entomophthoromycota; class Entomophthoromycetes; order Entomophthorales; family Entomophthoraceae; genus Entomophthora; species Entomophthora muscae. The sequence continues at coordinate 253,575 of QTSX02000792.1, read as the reverse complement.
TAAAGCTGGTTACTTTGCAACTGAAAGCTCAGACTAAATCACCTGGGTGAGTAAAGACAACGACATAGACAGTGAGATTTATGGTTGAATGGCCTAAGTGAATTGCCACTTGCAAGGACCCAGTCAAATGCCAGTTCAATGTAGACTCATGCCTGGGTCTACAGGTTCTGGTAACAGGGACTGAGATAAAGAACCAAGGTGGTTCACAGAATCAGTAGAGAAGACTAGTGAGAGGAACTGTTTGATCACAGAGAAGGCTAGTTGAGAGACTGTTGGCTCATATTGAAGTTTGGAACCAAAATGGTTCATTGTGCAGGTGGAACCAAGATGGTTCCTAGTAAGGATAAGTGGAAGGGCTCAAGGATCATGATGCAGAAGTAGATGGTCATGATAAAGGAGTAGCCAGAGGACTGATAGGCTGTTTAAAGACTGGAAATGAGCTGTTCTGTGAACTAAGATGGACTTTTTGCTGGTTAAGCTGAAGAGCTGGAATATGTGGTTGAAGAGCTGGCTGAAGGAACAGAAGATGATGATGAAGAACTAGTGGTCCAGAGAAATGAGCCAAGATTTTTCCAAATTGATTTTCCAAAGTGGGAAGATTTGGAATGTTTTGCCTTGGTTTAGTATTAAAATCAAGAAGGAATGTGGATAGAAGTGTGGGTAAGATATTTATTTACTAAGTTCCTAGGATAGCTGAAGGTATGTTGCTATGAGAGCTGGATCCATAGTTGTTTTGGTGGGATGTTTTCCTTGGATTTTACAAGATTTTTAAATATATGGGGAAAATGTTGAAGAGGTCCAAAAAGAATAGTTTAAATAGTATTCTACTATTTGAATGGGTTTAGGTTGAATGCAGGGAAGACTGGTGCCAGAATATTGGACTGTTTAATGCTTTGGTGCACAAAGAGTTGTTGTTTTGAGAGGTTTGAGCTGTGGAAATTATTTTTGTATTTGGATCCCAGTGGAACTTCAGAAATGGTCTATTTCTGCGCTCTGAATTCATTGGTTGAGTTCTGGCAGGCTTCCTGATGAAAATGATTGGTTGGAAGCCAAAAGCTTAAAGTATAAGCAAGGAAAAAGTGAATTAATACTTTAAGCTTTTGAGAAAGTAAGTATGTAAGCTTAAGTTATTATAGGAAAAAGTGAGCGACAATGGTTTAAGCTTCTGAAGAAAGCCATTTTGAAGGCGGAACCCTTGGGAAAAGGACACTATAAGAAGGTGGCTGGCTGGAAAGTTACAGGGTCTTTCCAGGTCTTTGATGGGGTCTTTCTAAGGCCTTTTGAGTTTCTGCCAAGAGGTTTTTGGAAGCCTTTTGATCATCAGCAGGAGCTTGATTGGACTGATACAAGTGGAATACCAAGGCCACTAAAGATATACAGAGATCTGAAGCCCAAGATAACGGAGCAGGAGCCCAAAAATAAGGAGCTGGATCCTAAGTGCAGCGCAGAAGTCTGATTCTAAGGCGCTGGATGTAAGGTCTCATGGTCTGGGGAAGATGATTATAAACTAAAGATTTTAACCCAGTGATGTTGATATTAGTCAAATACAAAAAGGTGGGCAAGGTCTGCAATAGCAATTGTACTAAGGCCCCTAAAAGTTTATACGAGGTGAAATAAGGACTAAGGCGGTTCATTAACCCTAAGAAAATAAAATAGAGGCCATTCTTAATGACAGACAATCTGGTTAAAAAGTCAATCTCTAAGTCTGGTAAATGGTCTGCACTAGTGGGAGGATTAAAGCTATCAACAATTAAATTGTGTGTGCTACTATAAAAACTACCTAACTGGTGAAGAAGAAAGTCAAAAGGAATCATGGGACCAAAAATCAAGACTAAGACTAAAATTTGAAAAGAAAACACAAGCCACAAAACCTAACAAGTACTTTTTTGGGGTGCAAGTCAAACAATCTCAACTTAAGTTGAGACTGAGTAAAACTCAGGCTTTTATTCAAGGCTGGGTTTTGGGTGAAAGTGAGGGAAGTGGAAACTAACCAAGAGTAGTTAGTTTGGTTTGAAGCAAAAAAGGACAAAACACAAGCACATGTTTAAGATTCTTAACCTCAGAAGGCTAGAGCAAGCCAAGGAGGAAACAGGGAAGCCAGTGGTTGATTGTTTATCTTAAAACCAAAAGAACGGAGGCAGAAGGGCGGGAAAACTAGGAACAAGGCTATTGACGTGAGTGAGTAGGAAAAGCAGATTGAAAGCAAAAGGTAATCAAATTTGGATTGATTTTAACTAACCCAGTGTATAGGTATGGGTTCAAATCCTGTATACAAAGAGAAGGTAAGTTCAAACTTAAATTTACCGTAAAATCTTTAGGTTAATTGATCCAAAAATAAAAGGAAATGAAGAGGAAAGTGGGAATTTGTAGAAATGATGAAAACCCCAAGTTAGAATTAAATTGGTCTATTGTGGTAAATGAAATACTACAGCAGAGATAAGGAGAATCTGACACTGAAGTCCAAGCTTAAGGAGCAGGAGTCCAAGTCTAAGGTGCAGGAGTCCAAGACCAAGTACAAGGAGTACAAGATATTCTTGGAGGACTCCAAGTATTGGTAAATCCATATTGTTTCCTTGACTCCCTGGGCCGATATACCAGAAGGTTTCTAAGGGGATATTCCTTCTGAGAGTGAATAAAAGCCCATTTCAACCCCTATACATATTTCTGAGATACATTTCCCTTACTAGAGAATGATAATCCCTTCCAGCCGGTCCCTGGCTATAATCCAGGACACACTTTGGGGACAGGTGGACAGGAACCCCACAATCCTGCTGACGCTGATTGCCTATATGAGTTGATAGGGTACCCTGACACCTGGACCACTGAGCCAGAGGACATCTGTTTGGCATTACAAGCCCTATCAAAGGATACTGTGATTTGAGATAGACAACTCTTCAAGAAAGCCAACAATGCCTATCTGCCCTACGTCTGCCCCAGTATGAGAATAGCCATCATCCTACAAGTTCACATTGATACTGGACATGGAGGTACAGCAATAACTCATGACTGGTTGTGCAAGAACTTCTACTGGGAAAACATGTGCCTCCTAATCCCTGATGTCCTTGCCTCCTGTCATTCTTGTCAGCTCTAACAACCCTGACCTTCTTAACATCAGTTCAAGCTCATCCCTCTTAAACATGCCTTCCACACTGTGAGTATTGATGCTGTTGGGCCTCTCCCTCAGTCTAGGTCTGGAGTGTCAATTTATCTTGGTAGCCATAGATCATTTTAGTAAATGGGTTGAAGTCAGGGTGACCAAGGATATAACTTCCAAGACTACTGCTAACTTCTTGTTGCAAGATATCTTCTATTGTCATGGTTGTCCTCAAGTCCTGCTTTCTGACAATGGGACCAACTTTAATACCCGCCTCATAACGTCCATTGTAGAAGCTATGGGTACACATCAATCCTTCTCTGCACCAGTATAATCTGTCAACCAACAGGACTGTGGAACAAGCAAACTCCACCCTTGTGTCCATCATGAGGAAGCTTACCCTCTCTGATGCCGCTAACTGGGATATGTTCCTCCCTGCTGCCCTCTTTGTTTACAGACTCAGTAGACATTGAGTGACTGGCCAGTCCCCTTTTGCCATGCTGTATGGATGGGAAGCCACCACTCCCTCAATCTTGGGACCCCTGTTGATTGAAGTTGATGCCTCTGCAAATCCTGAAGCCCATGTCAAAGACTTGACTAATCGGGATCATTGACATTCAAGCTACAGCCTATTATACTGCTTATAAAGTCAAAGCTTTAGAACTCTCGCCCTCCAATGCTGCCCAGAGCCCCCCTCCCTGAGTACCAAGTAGGTGACCTAGTCCTCTATTATCAAAATTGTACTGGAGGCTAAGCCAATAAGCTAGAATCCCTCTGGGTTGGGCCTTGTGAAGTCACCTATAAGAAGGGTGTTGAGTATACCATGAAGCTGCTGTCCTCTGGCTGCCCCTTTGCTCGAGTTCGCTCTAAATTTCTCCGCAGATATCAACTCCCTGTGTCCAATCTTGAGGGGGAGATTTCAGAAATTGCGCCATTGATGCCATTTTGATCTGGCCTTGGAATAATGATATGTGTGAAGATTTGGTCGGTTTTGCTTTTGATTTCAGGAATTCCTCGCCTTCTGCAAATGGGTCTGGTTCAATCTCCACCCGTTATGGATTATCATACCTGCCCTGTGAATGATCCTGGTATGACCTCATCCCAACATGACCCCCTCTGCCACTCTGTCTTCCTAATGAGTGATCATTGACCCTTGTCTATTATTTAAGTAGAATCATTTCTCCTAATAAAGACAAGTTTATCCACATTTGTGCTGGATTTAATAATCTTCAAGGTTTTTCCTTTCCTTTTTGCCAAAAGGAATTCTCTCATCTTGTTTTCCAGGAAATTAAGGTGTATGCCCTTAATTTTGCCCTGAAGGCTAACCCAAGGCTAGCTTTGAACCTCAAATCTTTTGTTATAAAGATTTCCTGCTGTGTCCTCCTGGATGTTGTCCCCAGGGCCAAACACAACACTTATTATGTCTGAAGGAATCTTTGAACCAACCCAGATGCCATAAGGGCTATGTAATGCACCTGCCACTTTCCAGCAAGCTATGGATTCCATCTTGCAGGATTTGAAGCTCTCCTGCGTCCTGGTACATCTCAATGATACAGCAGTGCTTAGTTCCACTGTCACTGGCCATCTGGCATCTGGATCACCTCATAGCTGTCTCCATCAAGATTTGCAACAGCTGGTTTGAAAGCTCAAACCCTCCAAGTGCTGCCTTCTTTAAAGAACGCCTTGAGTTATTGGGCCATGAGGTCACTCAGACTGGAATTTGGCCCACAAACAATAAGGTTGGTGCCATTGACAAGATGCTGCCCCACCAATATGTGTGAAGTCCAAGTATTCCTTGGTATGATTGGGTATCATTGCCAGCCCATCCCTGATGTTGCAGAGCTGAGTGAGCCTCTGGTCCAACTACTCAGGAATGTCCCCTTTGGATGGACTGATAGTCAACTTTGTTCATTTGAGGCTTTGAAAGCCAATCGTAAAGAGGCCCCTATCCTAGTCTACACTGACTACAATAAGGAGGTTATCTTGTACACCAACACCAGAAGAGTTGCTTTGGGCGTAATCCTAGCACATCTTGATGATGAAGGCCTAGACAGACTGATCCTACTCCTCTGGTGTGCTTAACAAGCATGAGAAGAATTATAGTGTTACCAAGAAGGAATGTTTGCCAGCTCTACATGAAGTTAAACAGTTCCAACACTACATCTATGGGACCCATTTTAGTGTCATTGCTGACCACTCTTCACTCAAGTGGCTACAGCAACTGAAGGAACCTGAAGGTTGATTGGCATTCTGGGCCTTACGCTTACAAGGATATGACTTCACAGTGGTACACAGACCTGGCGCTCAACATCAGAAGGATGATGGGCTGTCCAGGATGCCAATTCTTTCCATTCATCTGTACAAACTAATAGGCTACCTTGACGCTTAGGCTACTGAACCTGAGGATTACATCTAGCGCTACAATCTCTTTCAAAGAACACTGCCATTTAAGATAGACTGCTCTTCAAAAAGGTTAATGATGTATTCCTGCCTTAAGTTTGCCCTAGCATGAGGATTGCCATTGCCCTTCAGGCTCACATTGACACTTGGCATGGAGGCCTTTTTTAAGGCTAATGGCTGGCTAAGTAAGAGCGTCTACTGGGAAAACATGCAGCTTCTTATCCCTGATGTTCTCTTGTCTTTCCATACCTGTCAGCTCTAACGCTTACAACCTTCTCAGCATGAGTTTAAACTCATCCCTCCAAAACACACCTTCCATACTATAGGCATTGATGCTGTTGGCCCCCTGCGTTTGCGCTCTGGGTGACAATTTATCCTGGTAGCAGCAGATCACTTTAGTAAGTGGGTTGGGGCCAGGGCTAGCAAAGGTATTGCTGCCAAGACCACTGCTAATTTCTGGCCGCAAGATATCTTCTACCAGCATAGGATGCCCTCAAATGCTGCTCTCCAACAGTGGGACCAACTCCAACACCAGGCCCATCATGTCTATTGTTGAGGCAATGGGTACTTATCAGCCCTTCTCTTCCCCATACAATCCCTCAACCAATGGAACAGTTGACTGTGCAAACCTGTCCCTTGGTTCAGCTATGAGGAAACTTACCCTACCGGATGGGGTAATTGGGATATATTCTTCCCTGCTGCTCTCTTTGTGTATTAACTCAGTAGACATCAAGTCACTGGTCAGTCTTCCTTTGCCATGCTATAGGGGCTTGAAGCCACAACTCCCTCAATCTTAGGACCCCCTTTGATCAAAGTTAATGTGTCTGCTAATCCTGAAGCTCATGTCAAAGACTTGACTAACCAAATCATTGACATCCAAGTGACAGCTTATTCCACTGCTTACAAGGTTAAGGCTCTGGAGCTGTCGTATTTCTGTGTAGAGTTGGTAGTTGCTTTCACTTAACTCAAAATATGATCCTTCTATTACTAAAGATTAGGTCAAGATAAGTATCTAGCCTAATGCATATAATAAAGTTAAAGTATGTGAATTTGATCTTTATTTAATCAATCAAGGAGAGATTTATATAGTAATAGGAAAGATTAATTAGAGGCACAGAATGCCAGGATCCTCTGGTTACAGCCTTGTTTCCCCTATCCTTAGCCCACTATTAAACTAACAATTGGCTGATCATTAGTTAATATGAACTTGGGATGCAACTTAGTTGATCATTTGACCTTGTTATCATCCAGAGCAAGAGTATCATTGTTCCATTATACACTGAGCCTAATGGATCAACTGCATGAGTATAGTGACGGCTAGTTTACAACCAATCACTTCACGACATTTCCCCCCACTAAACTAGACATTACTGTAAAAGTCTTTTAACTTTCTCCAGTATGGTAAACCATCTGAAAAGAAACAAGAAACCAGTTTTGCCTTATACTGAAGTCCCATCCCAGAGAGTCAACCAAGCTCCAAAGAGAATGCCCAAATTTCCAGTTGTAACCGTGCACAAGTATTCACCTGTTCTAGCCTCAGAAGAAACGGACTTCACCAAGATGCTAGGCGGCAATATTGACGCAGCTTTCTGTAGTTCCTCAAGTACTGTTGCGTATAAACCCAGTACCTCTTCAAGTAAGTCAGGATCACAAGACTCTGGTATGCCTACGTCCAACCAGCTTTCAACAATTGCCAAGAAAAGGAGTCATGGCAACAAGAGTAAGACTACTTCTACCACTCTAACCAATAAGAATGATGAACCTGCACCAACCTTAGCCAATCTTCTCAAAACTCTGAACAAAAGTGAGGTGGGTATTACCCCCATGGCAATCCAAGAAGACAGTCAAGGTTCTTATATTGAGCTGTCCACAAATCTTCATTTGGAGAAGTTTCCCATCCTGCACTTCCGTGAACCCATGGTAATGTGGTCCACCCTTATGCTGGCCCTGGAGAATCCTTACGTAATCTCCACAAAGAGACTTGAAGTATGGAATAACATTCAATGGTGTATACCTTGGTTGAAACTTGTAAGATATGCCCAGTTATGCCTACAGGACTTTTCCTTTGATGGGGTATACTTGACAGACAATCAGATCTCTTGTGCCCTCAAATTTCTTGAACTGGTCTTTTTGGCATGGTCAGATCCTTGGTCTGCTGTTGGCCCAGTGCCCTTGTGGCATGATTCAGATAGCCACAAATAATGGTTACAAAGGGCAATGGGTACTGCTCTAGAGCTCCTTAGCTATAATTGGGCAGGAAGTAGGCAATCCATGACGTTAGTGGGGAATTTGGTGCTTAGTGGCTCCAAAGCTGTGTATCACCAAAGGCTTCACCACATGCCCAAATATGTTGAATGGGTGTTGGGAGTAATGTTCTCAGTAGGAGGTAAAACGCCTGAGGAATATGCTCAGCAAGAAAGCCTTCTCTGGGAGTTCATCTTACTTGGACTTACTTTCCCTTATTCAATTGACGTTAACCATGTCAATTTCCTTCCCGTTGACAATTCTCCTTTCCTTCTATTTGCATTTTGTTGGTTACCTAGTGTCTGGATCACCTATGTGGCCATTGCCAAAGTCCTTATCCAGTTACGCCTGGGGCTAGAAGCAGCAGTATCTCAATAAAGAATCATTTGCTTAATCCTAATAATCCTTTTTACTATAAGCTTTATCTCTTCTTGATTCAAAAAGAATAACAATCCATGGATTATTTTCATTGGATTTTTCTTTTTATGAATTTTTATCCATAATGAGGTTTATGCTTGATCACTTGAAGCCTTGCGCATGTACTGTGCATGGACTTGAGTGATCAGTTGGCCAGTTTCCAGATCCTTGAGGGTATAACTATCTACTCCCACTTTCTGGACTACCTTGACCAGACCTTGCCATAGTGAGGCAAGTTTACTTTTGCGACTGTACCCTCAGTTACTGTAAAAGTATACCAAGCTTTCTATTTTTTATGCAGGAAGGGAAGGTTGGGTTTCTACTGCACAATCCATATCTTTCTCCTTTGTTGCTAAGTTGGTAGAGTATGCCTCAGACTGTAACTTGATTAGGGTCTGTGCTAGTCTCTTCAAATAAGCATTGGGGGTGAGAGGATTGTAAGTTTTAACTAAACTGTAGAGGTGTGGTGGGAGGCTTGGCTGTCAACCATAAAGAAGCTGGAAGTGACTTTTTCTGGTAGCCCTGTGGAATCCTATGTTGTACACAAAGGTAGCTGCCAGAAGATATGTATTACATTCTGTTTCATGCTAGTGACTAAGCTTCCTTAAGATCTGTACCAGGCTTTCATTTTTCCTTTCTACCATTCCATTTGTTTGGGGATGGTATGGTGTTGACAGAGTGCCACAGGTACCCATAAGTTTGTTAAGTCTGGGTATCATGTATCCCATGAAGTTGGTTCCATTATCTGTTAGCAATGTCTGGGGGCAGCCATGTTTGTAGAGTATGTTCTCCAAAATGAACTTGGCTGTGGTCAGCGCCAACTGGTTAGGAACTGCTTTTGTTTCTACCCATTTTGTAAGCTGATCCACTGCTAAAATTATGAAATTGTTCTTGCTAGCAGTAAGTGGAAGGGGACCTACTATGTCTATAGAAACAGTATGAAATGCAAAACCAGGTCAAATTAGCTGGTGCTAGTAATGCAAGACCTTTGGTTGCTCTATTGTACAGTCATGACAAGCGGCCAGGGTTTCTGCTACATCTGAATGCATACCTTCCCAGTAAAAATGCTGATGTAAAATGTTAAGGGTTTTATGGATACCACCATGACCCACAGTGTGGTGTGCTGATACTATTGTGTCTGTACATAGAGATGGACACATTTATAGTAGCCACTTTCCTTTGTACAACTTAAAAAGCTGATTATCCTTGACGCGGGTGTCCACCGCAAGAGACTTCAGAATTTTCTGAATCTTGAGCGGCTCCTCCCCCCACATAGAAGGTTTCAGCATCAGTTTGCCGTAAATTTTGTCTGCTGCTGAAGAGATCAAAGCTATGGTAGGAAGACGTGAAAGATGGTCTGCATTCTGGTGCATGACTCCAGCGCAATGGATTATCTCGTAGTCATAGGCTTGTAGCTTAATATCCCATTGTGCCAGTCGTCCTTCCAGATCTTTCAGGGTTTTCAACCATTTAAGCAAGGCATGATCAGTTACCACTGTAAAGTGTACTCTGTGGAGGTACACTCTAAATTGTTGGCAGGCATAAATGACTGCCAGGCATTCCCTTTCCATGACTGTATAGTTTCTTTTGTGACTATTGAGTGTGCAAGAATAATACCCTACAGGATGGTCTTGGTCATCATTGTCTAACTGAGAAAGAACAGCGCCAATTGCTGTCAAACTGGTGTCTGTGTGTACAATGAAAGGGAGCTCAAAGTTAGGATAGGCAAGTACTGGCTCTGTTGCTAGGGTGGCCTTCAAGTCCTCAAAAGCCTTCTGGCATCCATCTGTCCATGAGAATTCAACGTTGTTTTTCAACAAGTGAAATAATGGTCCTTCTAGGCCAGCAAAGTTTGGTATGAAGCGTCTATAATAGCCAATCATCCCTAAAAACACCTGAATGTCTCTTTTGTTGGAAGGTGTTTGCATGTTTGTGATATCTTCAACCTTGGCAGAAACAGGCCGCAAGCCATCCTTACTGATAATATAACCAAGGAATTCCAGATGTTCCTTAAAGAAGTTACACTTCCTTGGTTTTAACTTGAGGTTGGCAGCAATCAGACGCTGAAATACTGCCTCCAAGTGGTCCAAATGCTGACCAAAGGTTTGTGAAAAGACGTTAATATTGTCAAGATAAACCAGAACACAAATCAACTTGAGGTCCCCCATCACAGAGTCCATGACCCTTTGGAAAGTTGCGGGAGCATTTACCAGTCCTTGCAGCATCCTGGTAGGTTGAAAAAGGCCTTGCTCTGTAATAATGGCACACTTTTCCTGGTCTGCCTCTGGAAGGTCAATCTGCCAGTATCCGCTGATCAGATTCATTGTGCTGAAGTATTTTGCACCACCCAGCTTGTCCAATGTGTCATCTATGTGAGGCAGTGGATAAGAGTCTTTTTTTATAACAGAGTTCAGTTTGCAGTAGTTCATTACTACACAGTTAGACCCATCCTTTTTCTTTACAATTAACAATGGAGAAGACCATGGGCTTTTTCTGGGTACCAAAAGGCCAGATGCAAGTAACTTCTGTAGTTCTTTGTTGACAATGGCTTGGTCGGACAGGCTGCGCCTTATTGGTCTAGAGTATATAGGGGCAGTGCCTTGTGTATCCAAAACATGTTCAACTCCCAGAGCTTTCCCTAGGTCTTGATCATCCTCTGCAAAGATGTCCTTGTATTTCTCAAAGAGTCAAATAGCTTGATCCTTCTGGTCTTCTGTTAGTCCATTTAAAGACTTGCGTGGAATGAGCAACAGAACGCTTGGTTGGTTGCAAGGTAGTGCAAATTTGCTGAGCTCACCAAATGGGGTGGCCTTCATAAGACTAGAGTTCTCTTCCAGCCTCATATAGCCTAGCAGTTGGTGTTTCTTCATCTTCAGCGGTTTATCAGAAAGGTTCCCCAAGAGTACCAGAATCTCTTCCAATGATGGCATGACAATACCAGGTAGAATCCAAGGTTCCAGTGAAAACCATTGTGAAGTCCATATACTTCACCATACATGCCTTTAGGGAAACTGAGACTTAGACCTGTGTTGTGAATCACTTGAGAACCAATTGGAATGGAGAATTCACCAGAGGAATATATGGGGATCCCTTTGTACTCCTTAGTGGCCAGAGGTAGAACCTTAATTTTGCGTTGGCGCAAGGTGTATGCTACTGGCATATCTCCATCAGCATATTCTATATTAATATAATGGGTTTTCTTTGAAGGGAGGTCTCTTGGTCCGTTGCCATGATAAAACATTGGTACTGAGTGACCCAAAATGCTGAAGGTGCTATCCTGATGATTGATGATAGTTCCGTAGGTTGCCATGAAGCTGGTACCAATTAAGATATCATAGCTTTTGTTGCGCAACACTATTGCCGGGGCAGTTACCACCAATTTACCAAACCACAGTGGTAAGGATAAATAGGCTCCCAAAGCCTTTGTTTTGTCAGGTCCTGCAGTATTAAATTCCTCATGGTAGTCTAAATCAAGTGAAATTTTCAGTTTTTTGACTAGCCTGGTTGACACTATGTTTCCTGGAGCTCCAGAGTCCAGAATTGCCCTCACTTGAAGCTTATGAGCCACCAGTTCAATGTAAGTGCAATCATGACGTTCTCTGTAATGAGGGGAGGTAATTTTGGTAATCTTGTGAACATCCAGTCCTTTAAACTGAGCAAGAAACAACTCCAGCGCAGTTGTTAGGTCCAATTTCAGGGATTTCAAGGTATCCAAATTTGTGGAGACTTGTACCGACCTTAATAGTTGAGACAACTTTTTGACACTATCACTCTTGTGGATGACCTCAGTGTATGTCATGCAAAGTTGTTCAGCGTAGGGTATAGAGACTATGTCAACAGCTTCCTTAGAAGGTATACTCTCCGTACGGATTGCTTGCTTCCTTGTAACTGTGTTGACAGCCAACACTCTATGGAGCAAGTTTTGTTTATTTCTTCTTTATCTGGCAAGTATCTTTTGGGGCAAGCTTCTTGGTCCAACAGGCAGATGTTGCGGTCAGGGGCGTCAAGATCTGGGTCAATAGGTGGAGAGGGTCAGGAACTACTAGCAGTCAGGGTTTTCTCCTCAACCTGACTACTTAGCAGTTTTTTGACTCCTCACCATCTTCTTCTCTGTCATCTTCATCCTAGTCATCCCGCTTGTCCTCCATGTTGTCTTCCTGGTTCAGGTGGTGCACATTAGCCTTGGGTTGCTTGCAGTCTCAAGAAAGATGTCCTAATTGCCCACACTTGTAGCATGTGCAGTTATTTGCCATGTTGTTAACTGGAGGAGTAGCTACTATTATAGGTTTCCTAGGAGAGCCCTTATCCCAAGTCTTGATTTTAGAATCTGTAGAAGAGGACAAAGTGGCTTTCTTATAGTTGGGGAAAGGGACTTCAAACTGTTCCTTAAAAGATCCCAAGTGACACATGAGTTCAGGGACCATTCTTGCACTATAGATTCCAGATTTGAGAGCAATGGAAAGCTTTCTATTGGGATGAACATGGTTAAGAAGTGCTCCTTCTACGTCAACAAAAGTGGCTGCTCCCATGGAGACTAGTGTCTGTGCTTCCAAGTAGAAGCGCTCTGAGAAATCCATTAGGCTTTCCCCCTTCTTTATCTTTCCTTCAGTAAACTCCATTTTGCGGCAAAATAAAGCTTCTTTGCTGCCAAACTCTGCAATGAGAGCCCTGGATACATTCTCGTAAGTCCAGCCTTGTTCCAGAAGTCTTGTCATTATTATTGTCTGGGTCTCTGAATCCAAACAATTAAAGATGGCTGCATTCTTCATGACATCATCCGCCCCAAACATAGAGTTATTGTATAGCCAGAGGAACATGTGGATATTGGCCTTTTTGTCAAACTTTGGCAAGTTTGTTGGCTTAAAATTTGGGATCACTGCAGAAGTGCTAAAATTATAACTTCTTCTAGGAGGAGGTGAGGTATTTCTCTGGGTTGAGGCGCGGAATTGCACTTCAGAAGCCGCATCTCTAGCATTGTTGCTAGTCCTGGAGGTTGAAGCAGCAGCACCAGGAAGAGGGGTTTTGCTGCTATCCAGAACTGGTTCTGCAACATAGACTTTCCTCATTGTACGGCCTATGTTGTCTTCATCACTCTCATAGCTATGGAAGGAGCAATGGTCCTCTGACATTGTCTGGCTGACTGTGGACAGGACACTTTGGCTTCTTCATGTGGTCTTCTGTGGACCTGTTTCCCGCACAGTTTGGCTGGAGTAAACTTGAAGTAACTGCTCTACTTGTCCTTGTAGTTGCAGAATGTTGCTACGTTGCAATTGTACTTCTTGAACCAGGTCTTTTATTGTGCAATTAGCCACATGCAGTTTGTCTTTGAGCTTCTCTATACGTGAATCTTGTCTTTCAAGCATCACATTGTTCTTTTCTTGCATAGCCCAATGGTTGTTACTTAATGCTTCCAGATTATCATGATTGTCTTCCATGTGGTCATGGTTGTGGTTGATCAATTTTGCCAGCTTGGGAAATTCCATGTTGAAATGATTGCAGTCAGAGAGGGATTGCCAAAGGCCCTTGTCAATCACTGGCGTGTTCAGATAGCTCCTCCATGTCCTGTTGGATAATGGTGGTGACTTCCTTATTGCCTTCCAAAGCAAACCCATCTTCTATTAGTCTTACTGAGCAACCAAGCAACTCTACCTTGCTACATAAGTAGCAAAAGGTGGCTTCTGCACCCTTTACATGATGATTTACTATGCCTAGCCAGTTATTATCCAATCCTTTGTGCTCCAGCATAGTCCCAACCATTGTGGACACATAGTTTATCAGGCGTTCCTCAAGCTGTGTTGACCAGTCTGCCGTGAAGTTTTGGTGGATTGCCAAGTGATTCAATTGGTGACTGATATTGGTCATAGAGCTTGTAAGTTTGTCATACAGACGACAGAGGAAAGCCTGCTGATTGTTTATCAAGTTTCCCTTATGTGAGATCAGGGATAGTTGATAACCCAGGTGGGTCTGGTTATGGCAAATGGCAGGATGTGTAAAGCTGTGGATATACTCCTTGGCTTGTTTGATTGTTTTCATCTGTATTCAAAGCTGATTTGGAGTTATCCCTGTGAAATTTTGGAATTTCTCTTTAGCTGTAATGCCATAAGAGGGTAGTATGGCAAGCTTCTCGTGGGCTTCCCCATTCTGGTACGCACCCCGGTCCATACCGCTAATAGCTTGCTCCAGCTGTTGCTGGGTGGGCTCCACGTTTCCATCTACCTTGAGAGGCACTGGGACATTGAGGTGTAGAGAGGACTGATCCTCTATTAGACGGGGATGCTGTACGTCAGTCATGAACTGACTGAAAGCCATGAATTCATTAGGCAAACCATCCATTGTTCCAGAAAGGCAATTGATCTCTGAGAATAGCCCATCAGGGTGGTCCTGAAGATGGCAAAGGAAAGCGTGGAGAAGGTTATCTCCATCACCTCCCCGTACAAAAGACAAATCCCCAGCAGGGCAATGGTTATCTTTGGACCAATCCATGCTAGAGTGAGCACCAATGTCGTATTTCTGCGTAGAGTTGGTAGTTGCTTTCACTTAACTCAAAATATGATCCTTCTATTACTAAAGATTAGGTCAAGATAAGTATCTAGCCTAATGCATATAATAAAGTTAAATTATGTAAATTTGATCTTTATTTAATCAATCAAGGAGAGAGTTATATAGTAATAGGAGAGATTAATGAGAGGCACAGAATGCCAGGATCCTCTGGTTACAGCCTTGTTTCCCCTATCTTTAGCCCACTATTAAACTAACAATTGGCTGATCATTAGTTAATATGAACTCAGGATACAACTTAGTTGATCATTCAACCTTGTTATCATCCAGAGCGAGAGTATCATCGTTCCGTTATACCCTGAGCTTAATGGATCAATTGCATGAGTATAGTGGCAACTAGTTTACAACCAATCACTTCACAACAGGAGCTCTCCCCATCCAATGCTGCTAGAGCCCCCCTCCCTGAGTATCAAATAGACGACCTGGTTCTCTACTACCAGAATCATACAGGTGGTAGAGCCCACAAGCTGGATCCCTGCTGGGTTGGGCCTTGTGAGGTCACTTATAAGAAATGGGTTGGGTACACTGTCAAGCTGCCGTTGTCTGATTGTCCCTTTGCTTGTGCCCATGCCAAGTTCCTCTGCAGATATCAACTCCCCGTGTTTGATCTTGAGGGGTGGATGTCAGAAATTGTGCCATCCATGGTCTTTAGATCTGGCCCTCAAAGATTGATATTTGCCGAGACTGGGTGGGATCTGCTTTTGACTTTAAAGTCTTTTATCTTCCTTAAATGGGTGGATATCAATGTCCGCCCATTTGGGATTACCCCACCTGGGCCAGACTGATCCTGGTACAGCTCAGTTCAGAATGATCTCATCAGCCACACTGTCTACCTGGCAAATGATCAATGTCCTATATCTGCTATTTAAGCAAAATTGTTTTCCCTAATAAAGATAAGCTTATCCATATCTATGTTGGCTTTTATAACCTTCAAGCTTTCCCCTTCCTTTCCCCCAAAAGGAACTCATATCTGTTTATTCTAGGAAATTAAGGTATGTGTCCTTAATTTTGCCCTGAAGGCTAACCCAAGGCTAGCTTTGGACCTCAAACTTTTTTAATAAAGATTTCCTGCCAAGCCCGCTTGTTTTTGTCCCAAGAGCCGAACATGCCACTATCTTTCCCAGGTGCTCTTTGAACCAACCCAGATGCCATAAGGCATAGAGATAAGTTTCCAGCTACCAGGGGTGGGCAAAAGACAAGGCAGCAATGATCTATCCTGGGCAGCTCTTCTTTATTTATCCAACAATAGCCCTGGCCTGGGGTATAGCTATAAATCTGGGTCATCACCGATGGGTATACCGGGCTGGTGTGGGAGGTGGGTAGATCGGCCTAAGTATATTTGGTTGATATGGGATCTCCTCTAACCCTGAATATGGCGGTTTGCCCAACCACCCCCGGTAGACCTGGGGTGGGTACTCTAGCTGGTCAACCGGTTGGGATTGTCTATATCGCCCATGTAGGGGTTGTGGACTCCATGGTACTTTCTTCAAATCGATGTTAGGGGGTTGGGTATATTGTTGACTCGGTACTGGTCCTGTGGTAAGCACTGCCACCCCCTGCGCTGGCGGATATACTGGTACCCCAATGCCATAGGGGTAGCCCTTTTCTGCTGGGGTTATTTGGTCGTCCTGGAACTTGATCGATGTATCAGGTTTGCCGGGCGACTGGAGCTGTTTCGCTTGGGTGATCGGTTACAGTGCAAGTGATCCAGAACAACCTTGACTGGTTCTGACGCTGCTGTGGATTTGGTTGGGACTTGGGGATGCTGGGGTTGATCACAGTTCGGGTGTGGACCTAGGTTTCTACACTGTTTGAGGGATTCTCGATCTTAGGTGTTTGTCCTATAGGGGACTTGCAATTTGGCGGTTTCGAGATCTATGGAAGGTGGTTTAGATCGAAAGGGTCAGTGTAAATTGAAGCTTTTACCCGGAATCATGGTTGGTGCTTGCTTGTAGCACCGACTGGAGTTGGATTATCTTTGAGCTGGCCTTTGCATCTCTATCTTTAATTGTTGGATGTTCGGTGAGGGGCAACTTTATACCTGGGGTTCTGATTGGCTAGAAGCACTGCATCGATTTTTAATTGGCAGGATGTTCGGTGAAGGGTATTATGAGGTCGGCGTTTTTGATTGGCTGTAAGTTCAGCATCTCAATCTTTAATTGGCAGGATATTAGTGGGGGTCTGATTGGCTGCAAGTGTTGGGGAGGGAACCTTTTAGGAGCTGAGTTTTGATATGTTCTGGGATGATGTATTAGTCTGAGACAGGGCGATAAGCGTCTTGAACATGATGTCATTGTGGGGCCATGGATAAGAATTCATGTGGGGGCAGCGTTTCGCCCATATCTAAAGAAACATATAGGTTTCGATTAAAGGTTTTTTTTATAAGTTTCAGTGAAATCATATGGCATGGGTATGCCTTCCTTTGCAGGCTGGAGCACAGGCAAGCTTAGGGGTATATCGTAAGTGATTGGTTTTGCAGGGTATAGTTTGCTGTTGTTTATTCCATGTTCAGGATTGCTCCTTTGAGAAGGCAGTCAAAAGATTTGCTAGGTTTGAATCAAGTGCTTATGTTGAAGCCTAGACTTGTGATTGATTTGGAGCTGTTTGGCTGAGTGGCGTGGGACTAGAGGATTGTCAGTGGAACGGTGTTCAGGGGGATGCGGTTATTGATGGGATAAAGAGTTTCGCTGGTGGTGAAGGGGATTACGGGTGGCACCACAGCTTCGGTTGAGATTGAATTTATTTGAAAGTTGGGGATTTTCAGAGAAAGTAGAGTTATCATTGGAAAGGGTGGATTTTAGTTTAGAGATTATATTGTTTTCCCGAGAGAGAGTTTTTTAAACGGGCAGTGTCTATTTATGTGGCGGGAATTAGAGATCCAAGCACCCTTTCGTGGCTGATACTATAAAAAGGATTGGCCATGTAGTATAAAATATCTGCCTCAGTGGGCCAATCAAATTACTTGGCTAAGTTTATAATAAAGGAATATGTTTACTCAAAGTAAGGAGGCGTGGAGTATTTTGGGTTATAAATTTATTCAACTGCTACAGAAGTTGGTTAATTGCGGCGGATCTTCATAAAGGTAACCTTGCAATTGCTCGGTTGGCAGGCAAGATGGTGAACTAAATCCACTCACATCCCCTGGCAAGCCGAGCCTTGGCCTGTGGACTCGGCTAGTAAAGGGCTGGGTAGAGACTTAATTCCCACGCTGGTTTTGGTTGTTCAGCAAATGAGCTTGGAATTAAAGTATTTTTTGTAAAAAGAACTAAAAAAGAATTCCATTTGGTTATAGAACATCATAATAAAGCTCAGGTTGAGTTTTATGCATGAGTCAGGGGCCAAGCGAATGTTGCCAGCGGAGATGAAGTATAAATTAAACAAGTGTATAATATTATGTGGAGGATAACTTGTTAGGGTAGATGGGATGAGTCATTGCTTGTTGCGATATGATTGGTGGAGGCTTGGGAATATTTTGGACGGGTGGGGTCGGGATGAGTTGCTAAAATTGTCTAGGTGAGCACGCGTCTTTAATTGGCAGGTGGGCCCTAAGGATGAGCTTGTAGAGGGTTGATATAGGAGGGGAGGAGAGGAAGTTGGGTTAATGAGTCGCGAGTTGGCCAAGGCGTGTGATCAGTGCAACCGTAGCCATATCCGATGCGACCGGCGGCGGCCAGTGTGCCTCGCCTGCGTCAGGAGGAAGCTAGGGTGTTCGTGGGATCGCGAGCCAGTATTTCGCTCTGCTCTGCCCTACCAGAACGTGGAGACGTTTAGCCTACGCGTGTCACGGAACAGGACGCGGTCACACGCGCTTGTGCAGAATGAGGACCTTGTGTGGCAGCAGATGCTGACAAAGTGGCTGCACACCTCCCATGCACGCATCTACTTCAACTACTTTGTAAAGATTTCAGGAGTCCCCCTTGCCTTGGCAACTGCACGAGAGCGAGGCCTGCTAGCAGATGTGCTTCTTAATCGCATTAGTAAAATCAGCATAGAGAAAAAGATGCTGCTGATGATTGGCTACAGCGAGGAAGATGCTATACCTGCTCTCTACTCTGCTAAAGAGGCCTTCTTTCATTACTTCAACCCCTTCTATACCCTGTTTTCACGCCACGCCTTTGAGACACTACCACGCTCCTGGCTTCTGCAGCTGACAGTGTGGCGCACTGGACTGCAGTTCCTTCCTGAAACTTCTGTCAACCGTGCACTAATGGATGCCCTCGATACTCAGCTCCTTCGTGCAACTGCTCCGTCAAGATTAAAGGTATCCCTTGATGCCCTGCAGTGCCATCTGCTCATCATATTTGGACTCATCACTTCACGTGTCCTCCAGCGCACATGGATCTTTCGCAACCAAGTCCTCAGCATTGCCCATCTGCTTGGCCTGCATCGCCCACCACCTCCATGGGCACCGCCCCACATCCAGCTTGAACGTGTCTTGGCATATCGCATTCTAACAACGCTGGACATGACATGTGTCTTTACGCTAGGTCTTCCATCCCAACTGCCAGGAATCCCCAATGCTACCCACATCCCCCCAGTTTCATACACTGCACACCATGCATTTCCCATTGATATCTGTGCATTTGTCATCAGCGACTGTCTAGCAGCACAGTACATTATCCTAAGCCATACCAACCAAGCCCTGCAGAATGCACTTGCTGCCCAAAGCAACACAGCCACTGTAGTCACTGCCATCTCAAATGCAGTTTCCCAGCTCTACTCCCTATTCACTCCAAAGTTCACCAGCCTAAGGTTCCTTCGCCAGCACTCCAAACACCCAGCAGTCGACCAAGCCCTGTGTCTCCTGGCCATCCACTACCACTACGCCCGCGTCTTGGCACTAAGCTTTGCTGCCCACCTCGACGGCATCACCATTTCTGCTCGACCCCTTCCTCACCTTGCCACCCCGCTCATCACCCGCGGCCTGATCAGCGCTATGAAGCTGATCCGCCTGATCTCCCGGGTTGGTCCAGGTCCCTTTTGCTTTATGAAGGTTGCCTATACCTCGACCGCCGCCCACTTCATCATCCGCCACTTCAAGGCGTATGCCCAGCATCACCATCTCAAAGCAATGCTTATAGAGGC
Organism: Entomophthora muscae; assembly: GCA_014839935.2. Lineage (NCBI taxonomy): Eukaryota > Fungi > Entomophthoromycota > Entomophthoromycetes > Entomophthorales > Entomophthoraceae > Entomophthora > Entomophthora muscae. The sequence goes on along the minus strand of QTSX02000792.1, from coordinate 233,777 downwards.
AAGAAGCCACCTGGATCTAGCCCAATTCACCAACATCTTCCAGTACCAAGCCAAATCCAACCTTGTCCTGTTCGATTCCCTACTTGCCCACCACCAAATATCCCTGCAATAAAATATCACAACTGAACCATCTATACTCCACCACTTAACAATATGAGTTTATACACACTTTTAAATACAAACCAGACTTCATGCCAGGATCATGTCCCATCAATAAAATATCACAACTTAAACATAACCACTACATCCTCAATCACTCCTACTCAAGAAACCATCTCCCCAAGGACTGGTCAACCAACAACTATTATACCCCCAACATGAAATCCAGATCTCCCAAGACCTACATAGCCACCATCTAGCTTATCAGTTACCTACACAACACCATTATCCTATATCAAATAGACACACCATTCCTCCTTATTTCATATCCTACGCAAAGGCATACAAACAACAGTGGTGGCAGAAGTAGGTTACCCATACCTACTTTATCCCAGAAAACCCACCTCCAAAGAAAAGTACACAAGAAACATCCCTCCCCACCATCCCATGCACCTACAATCCAGGCCAGACATTCTTGCAGGATCCACCATCCTCATCAATCCCCTGATACCCATCAATAAGTTCAACCTCCTCACCACAAAATGGACCCAGAACTGACCCAAACACCTAGCAGTACCCAATATACCCCCTACAGAAGTTGGGATCCTAACTGCCTCCACCAAGAAACCACTACCTGCCCAATCCAGACCATACCAATCAAGTCCACACCGACCAGTTTCTTGCAGAGACTCAGTAGAATAAATTGCTCCAGGATCACCAGGTCTGCACCAAATTTTCCAGGTGAACCGTCCCAATCCAACTTGCAATGGGAACTGGAGCCTGTTTGGAAGGGCCCTGGTTGAGATATTTCTGTCCAAGGATCCTGCTCCAACCAACCCCCAGGAGCTCACAACCCCAGGGTGGCTGAGATTGTTGCTGGATCCATCTTGCTTGCTGAGATATCCTAGCTGGACCTCCAAGATATTCAGATTTCATGGCCCGGATTGAGCTGGACAAGTGTACAGCCTCCAGGCCACCTTCCTGGGAGAAAGGATCCCCCATATAATCCCCAACAGCTTCATATGACCCCCAGGGAAAAGGGGGAGCCCCAGGAAGATCACCTGCCCCAGAACCCAAGCTGAACATGCTGCCAACCCCAACCCCTGGGGTGGGACCTGAAGGGCCCAAGCCAACCTCATACAGGGCACACTTTGCAATCAGCAGCTCAAGCAGGTGTGCCCAGGTATAGGGATTGACATGCCAATCAAGATATCTCCCACTTCCCCAAGGCCAGTACTTCCTAACAATGCCTGCCGCTCAGCACATAGGATGGACAGTATGATGGGGATGGGACTTGCTCACTGCACAGTAGTTGGGAGAGGAGCTATATACCAGGGTGGGAAGGTTGGCTTAGCTTCAATACCCCTTGGGAACCACCCAGCCCATACACCTTGGCCCTGATAGGGCCCTAACCCTATACCTAGACCTGGAGTGACCCCGATGTAGGGTCTCATCCCAGGCAGAGGTAACCAGCCAGCTAAACATTGCTTTGGATCGCAATATCCCCCGCCCAATCCTACCTGCCAACCATGTACCTGTAAAGGGCTGGCTGGCTCCCATCTAGTGTCAGTGGTAGCCCCAATCCACTGAACCAGGCTTTATCAAAGCCCACCCATCCTGGGCCCCATAACATGACCTATTCTGATCCTGGCACCATGCCAGGACGGCAACAGGGGCAAAATTGACGGTAGGGATGCAAATGGGAGAGGTCAAAAGGGAGAATCTAGAAGTGGCCTAGCCAATGGTTCTAAACTTCAGAATTGAACTAAGCTGGCTCATCTGGAACCGAAAGCTATCATGGGGGTATGGGATACTTTTTTTCCACCCTCTCCCCTAGAGAAGCTGGGAAAAGGGGGCTACTCCGTTATAGCAAGTCACTTTGAAAGTTTAGAGGGGGCCAGCTTGGCCAGGTTTAGATCCTTGCTCTTGAATCCTCCCATTTGCATCCCTACCGTTGATTTTGCCCCTGTTGCTGCCAGGGCGCTCTCCCTCTGCCCTTCTAGCCAGTTGCCGTGAATCTGACCTCTCCAGGGGTGTGGAGGGTTGTTGATCAGGGATTGTGGATAGGCAAACTTATTGGGGGATTGATGGCACGCCAATACAAACAGACCCATTGCTCTGTGGGGAACAAATGCCATCACCACCTAAATGGACCAATAGCTGGCAATCCATGCCGCTGTTAACAGGGAGTGATCCCGCCACCCCGCTCACCCTGATAACAGGGCACCAGAATGTTGAAACATGCCCCACCAGCAACAACCATCCCCGCCCCCAGAGCACCTCTACAGCTCACATCCAGCCCCCAGGCGCCAGGCTTGATCCCAGCAGCAATTTAACTTTGTTTGGGAGTTTGAATGCAGACGCAATCAAGTGCAAAGAAGGATCCCAGATCAAGGCGCTAGAAGGGGGTGTCCCAGTGCTGGGCATTGCGGGACCGTGTCCTGAAATGGGAAGCCATCTCCCCAGCATGGTCAGGGCCCTATAGCACCCTGGAATGTCCTAGAAGATATCATCAGTGACCAATGATCAGCGGTAGGAGAGTGCCCCTATATAAGGTGCTGTAGCTGTGCTGGTTTAGCAGAGGTGCAAGGAGAAAATGATTAGAAAATAGATAACTATCTTTATTGAGATATGGATGTTATATAGTTATTGTGGACCAGGGTAACAGGACCATGGTTATGAAGATCACTTGGTTGGATTGGCAGGAGGTGGCTTGATCCCTGTAGCGAGCCAAGGGCTAATTTGAGCTATCCACCATTGAGGGATCATCACCTGGTCATGTTGCTGGATTTGGTCATTTGAGCCAACTTCCTCTGTGGGAAGGTCTTCTGGAAGGTTGTTAAGAGCATGGGCGCCATACAGTACTAGCTGCTGTTTGGTTCCAGGGAGGAGGGGTTTGAGTTACTGCTGTTGAGCCTTGTAGGGAAGCATCTGTTGTGATGCAAGACTTTGCTGTGTTTTCTTCTGCCCAATCCTTGCACTAGGTAAGCGCTGTTGCTGTTGATCTTCAATACAATGGTGGCCCTACTTTTGTGGGCGGTAACTTGCGTCTGTCCGTTTTCATCCCCCATACTTTGTTGCCAGCTTCATGCCTATCTTGGATGGGAGCATACATGTTTTGTAACCGTTTTTCTTTCCTAGCATTTTGATCATTGTTGGCCCAGAGTACTTGGGGGTCTTAGCAGTGTGGTACCTTACTTGGCATTTCTAACTTGGGCCCTGTGAGGGCTTGAACAATGTTTGGCAGTGTGCCGTAAGCTAGTTCAACAGAGCTTTTAACAGTGTATCTGTTCACCCGGGTGCAACATACAAGGAGTGCAGTTGTCAGTTGTTTGTGCCAGTCCTCAGGCTTACCAGCAGTGAGCTTGGCAAGGGCCTGTACCAGGCTACTGTTCAGCCGCTTAACTCTGCTGTTGGCCTGGGGTGGTATGGTGTGGTTATAGTATGATTTATGTCCTTTTTAGTAAGGTAGACATTGGTATTGTCAGAGGTCAGCTCCTTGCCTCCATTGGTGATTAGCAGATCTGGGTTTCCAAACTTGCTGATTATCTCTTTGGCTAAAAATCATTGTGCATTGTTGCCAGTGTGTGTCTTGATGGCCTGCGCCACTGGCCAACATGTAGCAAAATTGATGGTGGGGATGATGTATTTCTTGTTGTTGTGTTTCCCTGGCATGGGCCCTACAATATCCAGGGCCCACACTTTGAAGGGTAGTTGTGTGTGTATAGGTAGTACAGACTTGGGTGGTGTGTCACTCTTGGAAAATTTCTCACAAACCTTGCATTGGTTGAGTACCTCTTGTATATCTCTGTACAGTGTGGGCCACCAGGCATTGTGTTTTAGGAACTCATACATTTTTGACTCTTAGTATGGCCTAGGTCCTGGTGGTAGCAGAGAATGGTTTCAACTCTCTGATATGTGGGTATTTATGGGATGGTCATCCCATCAGTCATCTTGAAGTGCAAGTTCTCATAGACATCAGTAAATATGTGTTCATTTTTAGTCACAGTGTCTTAGGGAATATCTGTAGTGCCCAGGAGAATGCCTCATCCTTGGTTTAGATTACTAGGAGTGGCCAGCCAGGGTCTACCCTTCTCTTCTCCCTTGAGGCCCTTACATATAGTTATGAGAGGACATTGGCTGTCACCAGCTCCAGTCCAGGTTTATACTGGAGGTTCATATTAAACTGTTCCAGGAACATCATCCAGTGTGCCTATTGACAGGAAAAGCTGGTTTGAGGTTTGAAGTAAATGAGCTTCTTGCAATCTGTCAGAGCTGTGAATTCCTCTTGCTTTTTCAGGTAGCAATGCCGCTTGACCAGGCAGTGTACAATGGCCAGCAATTCTTTGTTGTGCATCAGGTAATGGCATTAATCATTGGTTAGCTGGCAGGATTTATATGCCACAGGAAGAAAGCCACCAGTGTTTGTTCTAATGCAAAGTACACCTCCAATGGACGTGTTGGAGGTTTCTGCCTCCATCTGATAGTCCCAGTCTCTTTTCAGGTACTGTAAGATGGGGGAAGACATTAGTTTCTCTTTCAAGCGGCAAAGACAAAGGTCACATTAGGGGAAGTCCATAAAAACTTGGACTTTGCCCCTGTGATAGCAGATAACAATGCTGTGAGTATACCACAGTCTGAAATAAAGCAATGTACATAGACTATCATACCTAGGAAGATTATGAGCTCTCATTTGTCCTTGAGTGATGGTATCTTGCAGGCGGCTTGGATCTTTTGTTCATGAGGCTTGACACGCTCTTTGGACACCACATGCCCCAAGAAGGGGACTTGTTTGGGGTAAAATTGGCAAGTTGGATGATTTGGCAAGTAGCTTATGTTGTGCCAAAGTTGCAAGCACTGCCTCCAGATCCTTGTGGTGTTGCTTGAAAGTGGGGCTATATACAATGATATTGTCCAAGTATACAAGTACATGCTTTCCAATGGGTGGTACAAAGAATTCATTCATGAACATGGCAAAGGTTGAAGGAGCATTGGTTATTCCAAAGGTAAGCACAACACACTCATACAAGTCATACTTAGTTTGTAATGCAGTTTTTGGAATGTCTTCCTCTTTAATGCAAATATGGTTGTATCCAGTGATAAGGTCAATCTTAGAGAAGAATCTTGCCTTGCCTAAGGCATCAAAAAGGTTGTCAATGAGTGGAAGGGGGTAGCAATTCTTGATAGTGACCTTGTTTATTGTGCAGTAGTTGGTGACTGTCCTGAGGAATCTATCTTTCTTTTATACAAAGAATAGGGTGGCCCAAAAGGGGGATTGTGAAGGTCAAATAAGCCTCTTCTTCAGGGCCTTTTTAAGGTAGGTGAAAAGTTTATTGTCCTCATTTGGTGTGCAACAATATATGGGGGCAACTGTGATGAAATAGACTCCCTGGTATTCAAATCCCTGGTAGTTGACTACTAAGTATAGTGAGTGTCACAACATCTTCAATTACTCCCTCTTGCGGAATTAACGCCCCGAGTAAATCACCAAACAACTTACCAAATGGTTCACTGTCCAGCCAATAAACGGGTGGCACCATTATCAGTTAACTATATATGACAGGGATCACTCAATCCTGGTCCTAAATGGAACACAACTTGATTAAGCCTTGTGACTCAAGAAGAAAATTACTCAGATAAGCCCCATGACCTCCATGATGTACATGGACAGCATGTGGCTTGTCATGATACTATATAATATCCTATATTCATATCAAATAAAGTATCATTCTCTTCTTAATCTTCCCCTTTATTTTGTTTATTATACTTCCTAGAAGTATAAACTTGACAGTGGTAGCAGAGGTAGGTTATCCATACCTACCCAACTCAAAGGAAAAATTCCTCACAAGAAAAGAACCCAAACAATGTCACTCCCTAACGGCTGGAGAGATTATAAAGTAGGACAAGACATTCCTGCAGGCCTTGTCATCTACAATAACGTCCTTTTACCCATCAATCAGTACAACGCTCTCAAAGCCCACAGACTTTTCCCCACCACACCAACCACAACAGCGCCTCCACAACCTGAGATACCCAACATTGTGTTTCAATGCTTATGCACCGCTGAAATTGGCGCCTTCACAGGGCTACACTGTGAAAACGCCTCTCTTTGGATCAACAGCACTGAGAGCAATTTTGAACAAGTAAAATACCCCCAAAGACTTTGGGTCAGCAAGATTGCCCTCTGCGTCACAGGGACCGCCTCATGTTTTGTAACCAAATGGCTAGCCCAACACCCTGACCAGAAGGAAAATTGGGAAGTATTCAAGGCCGCATTCCTCAAAAAGTTCTCCATGAAGGACTCAGACGTGGTGATCATGACTGAGCTGCAGACCTTCAAAATGACAGGAACCATCAAAGAATAAATTACCATATATGAAGGACTACATGACTGTGCACCCAACACCATCAACTTTGATGAACCTGGGCCACATCTGGACTTCTACAATGGCCTTCCCACACACATTAGACGTCAGTTTGACATGACCCGCTGTAAGAACCTTGAGGATATATTCCTAGAAGGAAAACACGCAGCTCAGAAGTCTGACAACCTACACGCCACCAACAAGCGTAAGGAAAACCCTGCAGCTATAAGAGAGCCTCACCCCAATAAGCAAAACAACTGAGCCCACAGTACCCAACCTTGAAATGGGAATCACACTGCACAAGCCAACCAGGCCAGCACTGAAGATACCAACAAGGAGGGAAAAGCTCAGGAGAGTGCTTAGGCAAGCTGCCCTCCCCCACTTCACAAGACTCATACAGAGAACAGGACGTGGACTCAATCACCACAATCCAAGTTCCCTCCAGCAATCCTCTACTGTTTGCTGCCCAAACTGGAAATAAACTTCTCACTTATCCTTTCTGCTTTTGCAGATACTAGGGCACAGCACTATTTGATACTAGGGCCAATCAATTGCTCATCAACAAGAGTTTTGCAGACCTCATGAAGTTACCTACCACTCAAAGTAGCATCAAGAAAGTCACCATGGTGGACAACTGTAGCACATCAGTTACCCATGAGACAAAACCTTTCTGTGCCCAAATTGGAAATGTACAAGCAACAATTAGCGGCCCCATCATATCAATCCCAAAGTATGATGTCATACTTGGCTTGGATTGGATGAGAAAGACAAAGCCTCACATTGACTGGGACAGTGCCACCCTCACCATTCAGCGAGGAGAAGTCCACCATCATGTGTACCCAACACATCTTGACACCCTCATGAGGGACCACATATTTGTAAAGATCATGGAAATGGAGAAAGAAACTGACACCAGCAAAATCAATTGGAGCACCTGTACGTATGAGGTCATACACTTCAAAAACACAGAAACTCAGCACAAACAGAACCCAATTAGAAACCAGCTAGTCAATGAATTTCCCTCTGTATTCCAAGAAACATTACCTGGGTTGCCCCCTGATTGGGGTATACAACACAAGATCAACCTAAAAGGTAGCATGCCTAAAGCACAACCCATCTACTGCCTCACACCACAAGAAGACAACGTCCAAAAGCTTACCTTGAAAAAGCACTCAAGAAAGGCCTCATCAGACCCTCAAAATCACCCTTTGGTGCCACTGTTTTCTTTGTGGCAAAGAAAGATGGAGGCCTCCGCCTGGTCACAGACTACATGGCCCTCAACAAGGTCACAATAAAGAACAGGTATCCCCTGCCCCTAATTGATGGCCTTTTTGATGCCCTGGGGGGGTCCCAAATCTTCACAAAAATTGATTTGACAGCAGGATACCACCCAATTTGCGTGAAACCTGAAGATATTCCAAAGACCACATTTTGAACTAAATACAGATCCTTTGAATGTGTTGTCCTCAATTTTGGCATGACAAACGCTCCCAGTACCTTTGTAGCTTTCATGAATAAAGTATTCAAGGAACACATTGGGAAAAGAGCAATCATCTACCTGGATAACATCATCATTTACAGTCCCAACCTGCAACAACACTGGGAAGACGTCCGCACAGTCCTCTGTACCCTGGAAGAAAACCAATTGATTGCCAAACCGTCTAAATGTGAGTTCTTCTCAACTTAACTTCCATTCCTAGGCCATATAATCAGCAAGGATGGTATCAAACCAGATCTAGACAAAATACACATTATAACAGAGATGCCAGCCCCAAGGAATAAGAGCAAACTCTGCACTTTCCTTGGAATGATAGCCTATGTATGCAGGTTCATCCATGACTGGGGCGCCCTAACAGCCCCCTTGTCAGCCATCACCAGGAAAACAACTAAATTTTTCTGGACACCTTTAAAAGATTAACATTTCTGCCAACTGAAAGAGCGCATGGTTACTGCCCCCATCCTGCAATACCCAAACTGTGAGGGTATCTATGAGCTAGAAACCAACACTTCTGATTATGCCATAGGAGGAGTCCTCTGTATCCAAACATCCAAAAAGAACTTCCTCCCTGTGGCATATGAATCAAGGAAGCTATCATATGGCAAACAAAGATACCCTATACACAATAAGGAATTGGTTGCCATCATACACTGCCTTATGAAATGGCAATGCTATCTGGAAGGAGCCCAAACGTTCAAAGTACTCACCAACCACAAGTCATGGATATTCTTTAAAACACAACAACATCTGTCAAGAAGACAAGCCAAATGAATTAGTCTCATACAGAGATACCCAATGCAAATTGAATACAAGCCAGGCAAGGAGATGCTTACTGCAGACGCCCTATCAAGGCTATACAATAAACACATCCTTTGCACTGATGGCAACCCCAACTGGCCCATGTTAATCATGGGGAATCTCCAGGAAGGGTTCCCACCTGGCACACCAATGGACATCCAAGAGAAAGTCCTCAAGAACAAACATCTGTTCAAAAACGTATATGGTACCCTTCACTGAATACTTCCAAATGGTGACACTGTACCCTACGTCCCGTCAACTCAAAATATTGACACCATCCTCCAATATCACCAAGACCTTGGACACACCTGCAGTAGAAACTTGTACAAATACCTCAAGACACGCTACTGGTGGCCCAACATGATAGATGATATCAGAGAGGTACTGGAACAATGCAAGGTCTGTGAGAAGTACGCCTAAACTAAAGCTCCACCCAAGTCAGTAGTACCCATGTCCATCACACAACCCTTCAAGGTATGGTTGTTGGATATTGTGGGACCTATGCCCAGTGAAAGCAAAGGCAAGAAGTACATAATCACAGCCATCAACTATGCAACCAGATGGCCCATAGCACAAGCCACAAAAGAGCACAAAGGCAACGTTGTGAGACAATTCATTGGCAAGGAGATCATAGCAAAGTTTGGAAAGCCTGACCTCTTAATCACAGATGGAGGCACTGAACTCAAAGCTATTGACACCGACATCTATCTTGCCAAAAATAGAATAAAACACGTCACAGTCAGCCCATATTACCCACAAGCAAATAGACACGTAGAACAACTAAACAGCTCTTTAGTGGAAGCCCTCAGTAAGTTATCTGCCAATAATCCAAAAGCCTGGGTCAACATGCTACCAACCGCCCTTATGGTCTGCAGAACACAAGTCAACCGCAATATGGGCAAAAGCCCTTATGAGCTTGTCTATGGTCAGAAACCCTCACTTGTCAGTACAACCACAGGACCACAACTGCCACTTCCAAAGAAGATACCAGACAGTAATGGCCCAAAAATACTACAAGCCAGAAGGGACCAAGAAAAGATGGAGCACCAAAGGGTCCAGTGGGAAGCAATCCCATTACAACAAGAAAGGTTCCAAATCGGAGAAAAGATCTGGGTCATCAATCACAACCAACACAAACTAGACCTAGGGTTACGCGGACCAGGCATTGTCATGGAAGTTAAGCCCAATAACACCTATCTCATCAAGGGGATTGGAGCTCAAACTGAACTGAAACGTATGCACCACAAACAACTCTGCCTGTGTAAAGAAAGAACAACCCAACAAAATTCAAGGCTCCCTGTACCCAACACCAAACTAGATCAATACCAAGCCTTCATACCAGATACTCTCAAGAAAATTCCTAAGGCTCCGCCTTCCAGCACCCCAGGGGGAAGATGTCGCAACATCTTTGATTACTCCCTCTTGGGGAATTAACGCCCCAAGTAAATCACCAAACAGCTCACAGAATGGTTCACTGTCTAGTCAATAAACTGGTGGCACCATCATCAGTTAGCCATCTATGACAGGGATCACTCAATCCAGGTCCTAAATGGAACACAACTTGATTAAGCCTCGTGACTCAAGAGGAACACTACTCAGATAAGCCCCATGAACTCCATGATGCACATGGTCTGATATGTGGCTTGTAATGATATTATATATAATTATATATTCATATTCAATAAAGTATCATTCTCTTCTTAAATCTTCCCCTTATTTTGTTTATTATACTTCCCAGAAGTATAAGCTCGACAGTAGTATGGTCTACAAATTGATTATTTATGAATTTCTAATATATTTTTGCTATCTCAGAAAATTAATTAATTATGGTGGTCTTTTAAAAGAGGAACCCTCTAATTTTATGAGTAGATGAAAGTTAAAAGATCTAGAGTAGCTACTATATATGATATTTAAAGTAGTTTATGTGGTGCTGGAGCTTTGCAGATGGGGGTGAAATAAAAATTGTTATAAATTTTCTATTTGGGTGAAAAAGATTTTAAGTAGAGTTTGAAAACTCTTGTTTTTTATAATAAGACAAAACTTGAATAACACCTAAAATATGATGATCAATTGGAAGTTTTTCAAGCAAATTATAATTTCTTGATAGAGAACTTAAAACTAAGTAACTTTGACTTCATTGCTTTAAACAATTATTAGCTATATCTTCAAATATTAGGCTTTATTTTATTTTTATATGATCCCTAAATACTAAAATGCATATGAATTCAAAGATATTATCTTAATAGTAAAAAGCTGAATTTGGGTAAAAAAGAGCTAGTTGGTTAAAAAACTAATTTAGATAAACAGTTTTTTAGTAAATATCTGTTGTCAGAAATTGCTCCATTAGTGCTATATTGATATGGCCTTTGAATGTTGATAGCTGCAAAGATTTGGCTGGTTTCTCTTTTGAGTTTGGAAATTCCTTGCCTTCCGCAAATGGGTCTGGTCTAATATCCACCCATTCTGGATTATCATACCTGTCTGTGAATGATCCTGGTATGACCTCATCCCAACATGACCCCCTCAGCCACTCTGTCTTTCTAATGAGTGATCATTATCCCTTGTCTACTATTTAAGTAGAATCATTTCTCCTAATAAAGACAAGTTTATCCACATTTGTGTTGACTTTAATAATCTTCAAGCTTTTTCCTGTCCTTTCTTCCAAAAGGACTTTCTCATCTTGTTTTCCAGGAAATTAAGGTACATGCCCTGAATTTTGCCCTGAAGGCTACCCCAAAGCTAGCTTCAAACCTCAAATCTTTTTTTATAAAGATTTCCTGCCGTGTCCTCCTGGATATTGTCCCCAGGAGCCAAACACAACAAAATGGTGCTCACTACAGGGACTGCAAGCCCCTCAGTTACCCCATTTCCACGCACATTATTTGGTCTTTCTCCCTTTGTTTCTGAAGTACCCAAACAACCTAAAGTTTATAGTCCTCCTCTAGAAGAAGACATCACCAATGCCCCCTCAACCCCTATGGTACTGGTGCTGTCTCCTGGGCCTACATGGGCCCCCTTCCAGCTTTCTCTCTCAACTATGAACAAGCTTGTGCTGCCGCCCGCTCTCTCCTCCACTCAGGAACTGTGGCAATGCACACTATCCCTGGTCTCTGTCCTGGGTATGCTTCCAAAGACCTGTATTTCTTCCTCTTGGAATTTGATCTTCCCCCCACATTGATGGAGTCTATGAATACTATTGGTGTGTTAGTCAACCAGTTTATCCAACCCGCCCTGGTTCATCATCAACTTGTATTAGGATCCCAGAATCAACTATTAAATGCTGTAGCCACCGCTGTCTCAAACAATCATGCTCAGAATATGGAATATCAAGAATGGTCCCACAGTCTCATTGTGTGTATTTCCAATAACCAGCATGACTCGCTGGCCTCTCAGAAGTACTTAACCTCCTTGTTGCATTTCCTTTGCTCCTTGCTCCCTGATTACATCAAAGATCAACTATGCAAATTGGATGAGCATCAGGCAGTGTGGCGTGAACATATTGAGGCTTTTCTGCTAAATCATTGCCAGGATTTTGAGACTCTGGTTAGTGAACTTAACCAATTCCAAGAACATGTTAATTTACAACTTGAATTGGTTGAAGCTCATGTTGATACTTGGGGCCACCATCTGCAGCATCAATATGGTCTAGATAAGGCTGCACTAGGCGACACTCTATATCAAGTACAAAATTATGTGGATGATAGAGTAGCCTCTATTGAGGTGACTCCTCCTGCTCCGCCTGTCAAGGCCCCTTCTGACTTTGAGACCAAGGTATGGGAAGCAATAGCTGAGCTAAAAGCTACCACTTGGCGTCAATCTTCTGTCTAAAACCCCCCACCAGTTGAACCTATGCCTGACTCTCATATTGCTTTGCTCACTGATCAAGTGGCTACTTTGCAAGGCAAAATTGAGTATTTGAGGAAACACCTCTCTAATTCTGAGGACTCATCATCTGAGTCTGAAGATGAAGAATAAGGTGAATTTGCTAATATTCCTGCTCATGGCAATCATGGTTGCTGCCCTAGTTTGGAAGGCCAACCCTGGTTCAACTGCGCATGTGATCTGGATCAGCTTGCAGAAGTAACAAATGAGGTAGCTGATAGGCAGGACACATTGAAAAGGGAGGTACAAAACCTCTCCCGCTTTGCCAAGACTATGAACGGACAAGTTGTCCCCTTGATTGCTCAGGCCACTTCTCTAACCACCCGTCTCAATGAGATTGTTGACACCTTATTGGTGCAACAAATTAAGATTGACAAATTTGGAGCTGCTGCCACCACCACTAGGGATATTAGTGGGCAGAACAGCTCTACCTTGGATACCCTGGAGGAAAGCCTTTAACTTCTCTGGACTAGACAACCTGCTGCTGAATCCAAGTTTGAAGGCAATCCTCACATTAAAATCCTCAACCCAGGTGAAAACAGTCAGTCCTTGTCCTTGTCCATTGACCCAAATTACAAACCAACCTTCAAACAGATATTTGATCCTAACACCTCTACCATTGCTGCCTTCCTAACTATTTACAAGACTGCAATGTTTAGGGCTACTGATGAACTCAAAAATGAACACATCCTCACCTGTCTCCATTCCACCTGCCAAGAAGTGGTGGTCCCCGAGCTCCCCTCTATTGTCACTTGGGAGGATATGAAGCGCCTCCTTATTGAGGAGGAGGAATCTCAGCTTGGAGGTCAAGAAGGATGCAATTATGCACATTGCTTTTAAGCCCAAGGAAACACTGGCTGAGTTTGTGGATTGCTTCTACATTGAAGGCCAACAGTTAATCACCAGTCAACAGTTAACTCCCCAGGAAGCTTACACAGCTTGTTCAAATGCTTTGAAAGTGAACCAGCTTCTATGCCTAAACTTTAAGGCACACAAGGATTCACTCACTTCCATGAAGAGTATTAAGACGCTCTTACAAGACATGCATTTGACCCATGGAGGTATGGTGGTACGTGAAAATAAAACCAGTAATGCTGGGACTACTTCTCATATGCTGCGCATTATGATGCTTTATCAGGTGGACAGACTAGGAGGCAAGGTTGTCATAACTGTGGCCAAATAGGGCACCACTTGCGTACTTGCACCAATCCCCAAGTGTAAGGTTATGATACTAAGAAACAGGCAGGAAAAGAGAGGTCAGCTTAGAGAAGGAGACACCCTCTGCTGACCAATCTCCCCTGTCTCCCCCTGATCCTCCTTCTGATGAGGAGGCTCCGTCTTCCTCTGGCCCAACTATTTTTCACCTATTCCACAATCTCTCCAGTGATTCAGACCCTGAAGATTCTGATAGTGAAGATTCTGATAGTTATGGCTATTCTGTTCTGGCTGTTCTGGAAACTATCTCTGTCCTATACAAGCTTTGCTCTGGGAAGACCACTACCACTTTCTGAGTACCTGCAAGTGAAGCTAAATCCATGGTGGCTTGCCCTTACCTAGCTCAAGCCCATTGACCTCCCGTCTTGGTAGATTCTTCTGAGGAAGCAGCCAAGCTAGCCAAAGCTCTCTTCCAAAACGTAACTGTATCTCTCCTGCTACAGACTTTATATAAGAAGATTCCTGCATTACAGTGCATGTTAGCTAAATGGGAAAAGGAGCTAGAGGCTGCGCAAGATGTTTTGGCAGTCTTGCCCCCCTTTGGGAAAGATACAACCCACGTGGAAGTATCAATCCAAAAGGTTAAAATTAAAGCCATCCTGGACATGGGCTCTCCAGTCAATGTAGTATCTTTAAAACTAATGAAGAAACTTAAGCTGGCACCTGACCTCAACTACACTCAGTCATATGGCACAGCTGGCATGGCACAAATGCGGGCCATTGGTGCCTACTCTGCTCTACCCATGAGGTTTGGGAAACTCCTCATTGCTTCCCCCGCTGTAGTCCTTGGGAACAAAAGCTATGACCTCTTGGTTGGTACACAATTCCTTCAAGAGTATAACAGGATTGTGAACTTACAAGATGGATATCTTTCACTCTTAGGATATCAGGTCCCTTTGATTTTTGAGGAACCTTAGCCTCCCAGGAAAATGTCTTAAAACTTGCGTGCTTGAGTACCCTAAGGGTATCTTCTCTCTAAAGTATAGGACTCATTCCTCTAACATTCACACCCCTCCTCCTTCCTGCCCTGCGGAAGAAGGGATACCTCTTCTTACCCCAGCAGCTATCACCATTCCTCTGGGCTCCCAGGTGGTGATTGATTCTCAGACTTCTTATGAACTACCTGAAAAGTTGTTCTTGGAACTCTACTCACCCAAATCCCTAAGATGTAAGGAACCCTGCCTGTGTCCTGGGATTCTAGATCAAACCCACAAAGAGCCCATACAATTACTGTTTATCAACCTGACAGCCCTTTCCATGCAGGTGACCTGAGGCCAGGTTATAGGGCATAGTCGTATACTGGGAGCAGAACAAGTGGCCTCCCTCTACCCCTTTGGAACTTTTAGTGATTTCAATCTACCTGAAGACAATCCCCAAGTTCTCTCCTTATTCACAGCTGCTGATTCCCCCCAATTGTCTCCCATCCAACAAAAAGATGTGTTGGACCTGCTCAATCAGTTTAGCGGCATCTTTGTCTCTGGACCTATGGACTATGGCCTGGCTAAAGTAGTCATCCATCATATTGACACTAGTGATGCACCCCCTTTTTGTTCCAAACCATACCAACATATTAGGGTGGAGGATGCTTAAGTGTCTAAAGAACTCAAAAAACTACTAGACGCTGGGTTACTGTCTCCTTCCCAAAGTCCTTGGGCTTCCCTGTTACTGATCCTCAAGAAGAAGGATGGAGGACATTGCATTGTAATGGACTATTGTCACCTGAACTCTCTTACTAAGAAAGACTTGTACCCCTTGCCCAGAATTGACAATGCTCTCAGACAGCTGGGTGGTTCCAAGTTTTTCTCAGCCATGGATCTAGCCTCTGGATACTATCAAGTTGACTTATCTCCTGAAGACAGAGAAAAGGCTGTTCCAATCACCTCATAAGGCCTTTTTGAGCCCACTTGTATGCCCCAAGGACTCTGCAACACCCCTGCTACATTTAAACGGGCTATGGACTCCATCCTATGAGACCTAAAGCTCTCTTGTGTCCTTGTTTACCTTGATGACATTACCGTATTCAGCGCTACCTTTACCAACCACTTAGAACACCTCAAGGCTGTCTTTATCAAGATCTGCAAAGCTGTCTTGAAACTCAAACCCTTCAAGTGCTCCTTCTTTAAAGAACGCCTTGAGTTTTTAGGTCATGAGGTCACTCAAACTGGAATATGCCCCATAAATAATAAGGTGGAAGCCATTGACAAGATTCTACCTCCCACAAATCTTTGAGAGGTTCAAGTATTCCTTGGTATGATGGGCTACTACCAACAGTTCATACCTGATTTTGCTGAGCTGAGTGAACTCCTTGTCCAACTGCTTTGCAATGTCCCCTTTGAGTGGACTGACAACCAACAGCAAGCATTCAAAGCAAAGAAGGCCAAGCTCAAAGAGGCTCCTGTCTTGGTCTACCCTAATTATGATAAAGAGTTCCTCTTGTATACCAATGCTAGCAGAGTAGCTGTGGGTGCCATATTAGCCCAGCTTGACAACAAAGGTGTGGATCAGCCTGTAGTCTACTTTTCATGGGTCCAAAATAAACACAAGAAGAACTACAGCGTCACTAAAAGGAATGTCTGGCGGTGCTTCATGCAGTAAAACAGTTCAGGCATTACATTTATGGGACCCACTTCACGGTGATCACAGATCACTCCTCCCTCAAATGGCTGCAACAACTAAAGGAGCCTGAAGGTCAATTAGCGCATTGGGCTCTGCGCCTGCAAGGATACAATTTCACTGTGATACACCGTCCTGAGGCCCAACATCAGAACAATGATGGCTTGTCAAGGATGCCAATTCTAGATATCCACCCTGCTGACGCTGATTGCCTATACAAATTAATAGAGTACCCTGACTCTTGGACCACTGAGCCAGAAGACATTTTCTTGGCACTACAAACCCTATCCAAGGACACTGTAATTTGAGATAGGCAGTTCTTCAAAAAAGTCAACAATGCCTATCTACCCTACGTTTGCCCTAGCATGAGGATAGCCATTATCCTCTAAGCTCACATTGACACTGGGCATGGGGGTATAGCCAAAACTCATGACTGGTTATGCAAGAACTTCTACTAGGAGAAAATGTGCCTTCTGATCCCTGATGTTCTTGACTCCTGCCATTTGTGTCAACTTCAACACCCTCGCCTGTCTCAACACCAATTTAAGATCATCCCCCCTAAGCATGCTTTCCACACTGTGAGTATTGATGCTGTTGGGCCTTTCCCTTGGTCTAGGTCAGGATGTCAATTTATCTTAGTCGCCATAGACCATTTTAGCAAATAGGTTGAAGCCAGGGTGACCAAAGATGTAACTGCCAAGACCACAGCTACTTTCTTGCTGCAAGACATCTTCTATTGACATGGCTGCCCTCAAGTCCTGCTTTCTGGAAATGGTATCAACTTTAATGCTTGCCTCATCAAGTCTATTGTCAAAGCTATGGGGACCCACCAATCTTTCTCTGCGCCATATAGTCCTTTGACTAATGGAACTGTCAAACAAGCCAATTCCTCCCTGATGTCCATAATGAGGAAGCTCACGCTCTCTGACGCTGCCAATTGGGATATGTTCCTCCCTGCTGCCCTCTTTGCTTACCAACTCAGTAGACACCAAGTAACTGGTCAGTCCCCTTTTACCATGCTGTATGAATGTGAAGCTGCCACCCCCTCAATCTTGGGACCCCCTTGATTGAAGTTGATGTGTCTACAAATCCTGAGGCCCATGTTAAAGACTTAACCAATTGTATCATTGAAATCCAAGCAACAGCTTACTCTGCTGCTTACAAGGTTAAAGCTCTGGAGCTCTGCCCATCCAATGCTGCTAGAGCCCCCCTCCCTGAGTATCAAATAGATGACCTGGTTCTCTACTACCAGAATTGTACAGGTGGTAGAGCTCATAAGCTGGATTCCCTCTGGATTGGGCCCTGTGAAGTCACCTTTAAAAAGGATGTTGAGTATACTGTGAAATTGCTGTCCTCTATACGTCCTTTTGCCCATGTTCACTCCAAATTTCTCCGTAAATATCAGCTCCCTGTGTCCAATCTTGAGGAGGGGAGATGTCAGAAATTGCGCCATTAATGCTATATCAATATGGCCTTCAAATATTGATATCTGAAAAGATTTGGCTGGTTTTGCTTTCAAGTTTGTAAATTCCTTGCCTTCTGCAAATGGGCCTGGTACAATATCCACCCATTCCAGATTATCATACCTGTCTGTGAATGATCCTGGTATGGCCTCATATCAACGTGACCCCCTCAGCCACTCTGTCTTTCTAATGAGTGATCATTGTCCCTTGTCTACTATTTAAGTAGAATCATTTCTCCTAATAAAAACAAGTTTATCCACATTTGTGTTGGCTTTAATAACCTTCAAGCTTTTTCCTATCCTTTCTGCCAAAAGGACTTTCTCATCTTGTTTTCCAGGAAATTAAGGTACACGCCCCTAATTTTGCCCTGAAGGCTAACCCAAGGCTAGCTTCAAACCTCAAATCTTTTGTTATAAAGATTTCCCGCTGTGTCCTCCTGGATGTTGTTCCCAGGAGCCAAACACAACATCTGTTTACTCTAAAAAACTTACCCACCCCAGGATCTGCTGTAGGAAGAAATCTGGAGCTTGAAATTAAGGTTAGTAGCTTGAAAAAGATGACTTACCCACCCCAAGATCTGCTGTGAACTAAGTCAACCTAAAAGAGAGGAAAGTTAGTAGTTTGAGTGAAATGATTACCTGGAATGAAGCTTGGCTAAAAAATATTAGTTAATCAAAACAATACTTACCAACCCAAGATCTACTTCAGGGAAAAAATCTGGTTTTTAATCTAGGCTAGTTAATTTAGTTAAAGAAGCTTACCTAAACTTAATCTTCTTTGGGGTAGAGGTCCTTTTAAAAAAAGGCAGTTAGTAAATTGGGTGAAATGCTTACTTGAATTCAGCTTTGATTTAAATCTTCAAATGATTAGTTTTTTTTAAAAAACTAATTACCTTTTTAAATACCTTTTTAAATCAATGTTAGCTTCAAACTTTTAAAAACATTCTTACTTTTAAAATCCCTGATCTATTATGCTTAAAACGGTTAATATTATATGTATATTTCGAAGCTTACCTTTATTTTGAAGTAAATTTACAGTGTTAAAATTGAAAAGTTAGTACTGTGTTTAGTGATGGCTTACTTTGGCTTAGTAAATCTAATCTTACCTGTTTGGCAGAGAAATAGACGGGATGACCAATGATAGTTGATGAAAGCATTCTAAGCTCCAATCATTATTAGTAAAGTTTTATATCATTTTTGACTCTCTTATCTTTTAGGCAAACAGGACTAAATTAAGTCCATTTATATATATTTTTTCTTTTATTAACACTGCTGCAAGTAGGGATGCTGTGAGACACTTCAAAGTGTCTAAAAACCCGTTTGAGCGGCAGCATTATCCAGCAACCCGAACTGAAATATAAGCACTTTTTATTTGTCATCAGCCACTATTGGACTTAAAAATAGATAAGTTCTTCTAATTAAAACATATAGAAATAATTTCTCCTACGACTTGAGCGGTTATATATGATATAGCTTCACTCCATTTTCTAAAATAAAGATATAATTTTACTTAATTTATATTGCAGATAAATTGATCTTAGCTGTTACCTTTAAGTTGAAGGTAAAGGCTTAGGGTTTATTACCAGTGGTATTAATCCATGTTTAGGCCTACAGCTATACTTTACCAAGCTAGCAAGAACTTTAAGACTCAAGACGTTACTAGGCCATTTCACAGCACTCCTTGCTTCTGGCTGCTGTCTGCCACACACTCTTGGTATTGAGTGTCAATAAGGGACAAGTTGCTATCACTTGAAAAGTCCTTCTTAAGTCTGTAACAAATTATTAATAAAGATGTGATACCTATATCTTCAATCACAGGGTTAGTGCATGGTTAATTACAGATAAAATCAGTTGAAGATAATTGACTGATTGGATTAGGGGACTGGACGGGGGATTTGATATTGTCATCTTAAAAATAAATGAAAATTATTTAGCTTTGAATGCCCCTCTTTCCCCTTTGAAGTTTAGCTTTGATCAAAGAAGAAGTATAGATTGGAATTGTATGGATGTAGATTTGTTTTGTGCTTTCAGGGGAAAGGTCACAATTGCAACTGCCACATCTTGTGCCCTGCTCCTAAAGCCATAGAACAGATCTGCATGAACTGTGATGTGACCAATGTACAATCTCATGTGGCTTTGTTTTGTGACCAATAATAATTATACAAACTAACCTTTCAACTGAAATATATATTTATTTATTGGTTCTTTCCTATAATTATCTAAAGAAAACTGTGGTATAATCAAAGCTATCATTGTGAGATAATGGCAGATAAAACTTTAAAAAAATTAGAGAAAAAATAAGATCTGACAGATGAACTTGCTCTAATTATCCATCATATTCCTTGCACAAAATGATATCATATGCCTCATCTTTAGAAACTGCTTTAATTTTGCATCCTGTTCCTTGCAAAAAATGAAATCATCTGTTTTGTCCTTGGAGACCATCTTCCCTTTATATTTTGTGACCTACACAATGGAGTGAGGCACAAATTGTGACCTATTCCAAAAGTTGCGGCACATATCCACATGGATTGTTTTTGTGACCCAATCCAAAACATTCAAAAAAATGGGTTTGTGACTCTGTGCTTACATGATTGCTGTGCCTGTCCCTACCCTAATCAGTACACAATTTGTTTTGTTTTGATAGCCGTTTGAATCTTAGAGACTTTGAGTGTGGCTATGTTTTTGCCTGGTGTTGGTTTGTCTGATGTGTCACATTGTAAATATTAACCGATATTTGACTTTCAATGCTGCTAAAATATGCTTGTACATTTATTGTTTTTTAGCGTGCAGATTATGTTTGCTCTGAGCTGACTTTGATCAATATATCCTAACATCTGTGAAGATAAGTAAGTTAAGTTGATTAGTAAGCTGGTCTTCAAAATTGATCTTGTTTATTGAAATGTCCGTCTATCTTTTGATTGGCTGAAAATGGATAGGCTTCACTTTTCTGAAGTTTGTTGGGTTCCTTATAAAGTGTGGGTTGGTAAGGGATCTTGTGGGTAGTTTTCATGAATTCTGGTTGCGAAAATGCGAATGTTACTTGATTTAAAAAATATTAGAAATATCAGGAACCTGACTGGTGACTGGTAATCTTCGGCCTAGCGCCGGCTGGCTTCCGGCATTGGGCCGCAGCAGCCAAGACGGTTATTCTATGATATTTAGAGTTTTAAAACAACCTTTTGACTCGAGTGCCCCAGAGCCGGAAACTGGCCGAAGCAGTCCAAGTTGCAATTAATTAAGATGGCCATGAAACTTTATCGAAAGCCAAAATGGAAGGGCTTGATATCCAGTGGAGGAATATCAACGGGCTTGTTTTGAATTATCTTAACATTGATGCTTGTTGGTTGGGAAGTTAGATTATCAACTTATAGGACAATATTAACTTTTTTAAGATAAGAACAATTGTTATAAAAACATGATTAGTTGACTAAATATATAGAAGAGTGGCAAAGAATAAATAGAGACTTAGGATTTATGCCTTGCATTAATGGACAACTACAGATCCTTACAAATAAAGAATTGGCACGTGCCAGTGGAACATACCATTTTCCTTTTCAGTCTTGATTCATCAAATGTAGCTACTTTTTAAAATATCGAATCCACAACCAGAAACATGCTGGTTCCATTCTTTACCCACATGTTCACGTCAAAATCAATAAAAACACCCAGCGCCTTCTCAATCCAGCATGTCAAATACTCATCTTCATCCTACCAAGCCTATTGTTGCCAACTCAAATGATCTTTGGGTCAAGCCAATGACGGACTACAACAACCACTCCTCGTACCAGGCTGAACTGAACATCCTTCCCTGTAAACTTCTAAACCAGCAAGCAAAGGAACTATCAACCCGTTTCAAACATGAGTTTCACATTGCTGACTTTGGCTGCAGCCATGGCAAGAACTCCATGGAGTGTATCAAGTCTGCCTTTGATGGGTACATTGGCAACCCATCCTTCATCCGCGTCTATCTCAACGACCTGCCCTCCAATGACTTTGGCCAAGTCTTCAAATGCCTCAATGATCCCGCCATTTCTATCAACCAGCATCCGCTTGCCCTCAAAGCCAACATATCCACCTGCGTCAATGGCTTATCCTTCTCCAATCAATGCTTCCCCAGTGACCACCTTCACCTTTCATTCAGTTGCAACTGTCTTCACTGGCTTGAAAAACCCTTTATCCTCTCCAGAGCTCTGTTTGGAAAGTCGCCCAGAGTTACCCCTGAGGAGTCGCATGCCCTTGCTGAAGACGTCCATGTGCAGTTCGTCTCCTTTTTAAAGAGCCGAGCCCAGGAGTTGAAGCAGGGTGGGAGATTGGTAGCATCCTTCCTTAAGGGTGGACCCATCCTGATGGAAATGGAGAAGAACAGGCTTGCCTACATCACCAAGATGGGCTACCAAATGGAGGACTTTGCTGAGGTTGCCCTGCCAATCTACTACCGCAGCGATGCTGAAGTTCAAAGGGGGTTGGACCAAGTCCAGACCGAGTTCCGTACCCTGATGATGGAGACTTACTACGATTCAAAGAATGGCATTGATATGCATATTTACAAGAGTGCCACCTTTGGATGCCTTCTCAGCGGACTCCAGAAGACAACCCTATTCACCACGACCGGCAAATGCGAGGATTTCCTCCACGGGTTCTTCAACTCCTTCTCCTTCCTCCACGGCACCACTATCTACCACGCCCTAGTTCTTGAAAGAATCTAAGCTATGATTATGTATCTAAAGATATTAAAGCAAGTTTTTATATAGCGTCCCTTGAGATTTCCTCTCAACCTAAACTCTCCCATATATAGAATATATTTTCCCACTTGAGTAATTCCTCGGCCATTTAAACATCTTCAATACTAACTGCTCCCAATCCAACTTTATAACTTTGCTGCTTTAGCAGCACAAGCCCATATTGAAAATTTGTTGGCTTGGGTACTGTCAACCAGAAGAATAAAACATATCAAGAGAAGTGATATGAGGCCAGCTTAACCAAAATTTTACTTTTCTTTTATATGTATGAATCTAAAAAACCAGACATAAAACTGTACATGTCAGTCAGGGTCTGGCCTGAAATTAAACCTGCAGGTTGTGCTGCAGGCAAGAAAAAGAGGTTCAGCTGCCTGCAAAGGAGCATACAAGCTTCAGCCTTGCGTTCCAAGTGCAAAAATGACAATATCATATCCAAAGCCCTATAAAGGGTTGAATCAGGTTTCAAAATTTGCAATGAAATGGAAACCCTGCTCAGGGCAGCAGAATGTCCCGATTTGGAAGTTTGAACTACCTGGGGCCCAGTCCAGGTCTCTCCAGAGCCAATTACCTTAAAGGCCCAGCAACAGGAATAGAGCCTGGGGCTAGCCCAAATATTTTTGGCGCCAATACCAAGTCCAATTCCCATATTTGATAAGGGGAATTATTCAGTCATTTCAGCAAAACCCAAGTACTCTTAACAGCAAAAGTTAGAACCTTGAGCCAAACCCAATGGATAATGAGCCCAAAAATAAAGGGTTCAACCAGACACAGTACATGTATCACATCAATTCTATACCCTAAATTATCCATCTAAGACAAGATCACATCAGGTAAGCTTGTGAGAACCCCTTTCAGAGTTTAGTGTAAATAAAGTTCCCTTATCCTCAACCTGTTCCCATCATAATATTAATTAAAAACTGCAATTAATCTTTGTTAAAGTAAAATTTATCCTACTTAATAGTTATCCTCCTCTAACCTAGATAATCATTGAACACTTCTACTCTTAAGGACAGCCAACCTAGATTAGCCTCAAATCTTGCTTAAGTCCATGAAACCCCTATTCATCTCTATATAGCTCCTGAACTTCTTGTTATCCCACTAAAAAAGTGTGTATACCCCTTTCATGAGTCATCCCAGGAAAGAAAAATTACATACCCCAATCTGCCTTTATTGATGGACAGCCTAACCCAGAACAGTTCATAAAGTCTCCCCTCACTCTTTCATTCTCACCCAAGATGAGGAGCCCCCTCTCCCCAGGATCAACCCAACATCTATGTCAACTTGATAGCATAGCTTGTGTTATTTCACAAGGAATGGTTTAATGAACTCTGATGTTCCACACCTAGGGAGATTAAAACCTCTAGGCTAACACTATCTTAAATTATAAAACCAGTCCCAGCTCTTTATCTGGCCCTGTCCCTTGACCATCTTTCTCATGGACCACCAACCAGTGAAGAATAATAGTGGTGGTGAGACATTAAAAGTGTTGGCCCAGGTTAAATTTGGCCGCAATAAAGAATAGCCTGTTGAGCATATACTCCTGGAAAGCACTTAATATGGAATACCAGGAAGATTAGAGAAGATGGTGCTATATTTACTTGAATACTAGGTGGTTGCCCCATCCAAGGACAGGCATAAAGTTGAATTTAATAAAGTAGCTCAATATGCCTTATTGTATTTTTAGCCTGGGGTTACTCATCATATGCTCAATTAAGTTTCTATTTAAGATTCTTCCTTAAAATCAATTTCAACTATATTTAAAATTAAGATGGCATGTTTCAAGTATAAATAACAAATAAATCTATATGAGCAGAGTATCATCATTACGTTTAGTAAAGCCAAAATATTGTTAATCTAAAAAAGATTTATTAAATCCCTGCAAGATGTAGAGCTGATCTGCTGCTTTAAATTGAGCTATTGGGCATTGAGATCGGCTTAGTATTCACACGGGTATGATGTTTTTAGTTTTGCATGTGCTTTTAGAGTGAACTTAACTGGATCAAATCCAGTCTGGGCCTTTGTTTACGGCCCCAGCTCAATTCAAGTACTGCACTCTAGATCTCAGCATATAGAGTAGATAGAGCTGGCATATTCAGTCCCATTCTGATAGTAATTAGATAAATAGTTTATCTAGATACTCTGATAAAATTATGACTTGATATAATAATTTCATGAAATCCAGTGCCGGTTTACTCCATGGATGTTATTTTGGGATGAAGCTGTGGCAAGCAAGGTTTACTCTGAAACAGTATGCCGGCACTTTGATCCGCTATTGCATCCAAGTGAAATATCCTATTATTTTGCTTAAACACGAATAGTTTCAAAATGTGAAGGCCAATCATCTCTTTTTAAAATATCTTATTTAAATATTATGTTAATATTTGAAGCTTGAATCATACCGCTTTAAATTGACCAAGCTATCTTCTTTTCATCAATTTGATCCCCAGTAAAGAGTTTAGCCATTTAATCATATTAAAGTATACTAAGCCACTTGTAGCTTCTGTTCCTATTTCAATCCACACACCCAAGAGCTGGGTAACCTTTGTAGTTAAGCCACTTTGATATGGTCAAATGAGATTAGCCATAGATGTTAAAAATCAAGTAATTAGATACAAATTTATTGTAGGCCAAGTGGCTTATATTATCAGTCTAACATAGTTTAGACCGCACTCCACGAGATTTAACTTCTGCACTTTCCAAGATGCATGTAAGGGATTACTTGTAAGCATGAACCAAATCAAGCTTCTGGCTTGATCACAAAATTTTGAAATTAAATTTACAGAAAAATATATTGATTCATATCCCTTGCATTTTGAGTCACTTGGGGCAATGTTAAAGCAGACAGACAGACTCACTTTTATATATAATAATAGAATAAAGAACAATATAGAGCTGTCAAGTATATACTTCTGAGAAGTATATGAGATGGGTTAGAGAGGAAGCTAATAAAGGAAAGATGATTTATTTAACTTGAGCCAAGATTACTATACAGTATCACAGCAAGCTATTCAGTGCCCATGTACACCATGGTACCATGGGGCCTGTAAAAGTAGTTCCCTTACAGGATTTGAAATTACTGATCCTTGTAACACTTGGGGGTGGCAATAGTACCACTGACTATTTGGTAGTTGGTCCAGATCTTGGAAAATAGTTTCTTGAGAGGAGGTGATGATAGATATTGCAACATCCCCCCTGAAGAAGATAAAAAGCAGAGCTTTTATAACCCTTTTGAGAGTATCCATGAACTTTTCTTGGTATTGGCCCAGTTTGGAATCAGAAACCAGTAGCAATAATAGTACTGGACATTTATTGCTTCAAATAGATGGATCCAATCATGGCGCATGAGATTAATACTGTACAGGCACTAATTCTGCATGTGAGATAGGTGCTGTTTGGCTTGACTCCCATGAAAACGCCCTGTTTCCTTAGTCCTGGCTCTAGCATGTGTAGGTTGTGATTTAAAACACAGATCTCATCCCCTGCTTAGAGCATTTCTTCCTGGATGATAAAGATTTTCT
The DNA here is from genome assembly GCA_014839935.2 of Entomophthora muscae. NCBI lineage: Eukaryota > Fungi > Entomophthoromycota > Entomophthoromycetes > Entomophthorales > Entomophthoraceae > Entomophthora > Entomophthora muscae. The sequence goes on along the minus strand of QTSX02000792.1, from coordinate 207,585 downwards.
CCTTACTTGCTTTTCTTTAGCCTCTTAGTATTTTTGGGTTTGTTTTAATGCAGGTTCACTATCTTACATTACCCTTTTTAGGTAGGGGTAGGGGTGGCCCCAGAGAAATAATGAAAATAGTCGATAATTTTCATAGATAAGCCTTTATGGGCTTTTAAGTGTGTTGTGGTTCACAAAGGTGTGGCATACCACGAGGCCTGTAGGCACTATGCCAGGCCAGAGACAATGATTATTGGTGGATAGTTTGCTTAATGCTTCTACCAGGGAGCAGTTAGCCTTTCAGCTCTACCATCTACTTGAGGATGGTAAGAGCTTCTGGCAGTGTGCTTGATGCCATTTTTGACAAGGTAGATGTTTCTGCCATTGGCAATGAAATATGCTCCTCTATATACAATAAGAGGATCTGGATTTCAAAACTTGGCAGCTATTTTTTGCCTATGGACTGTCTTGAATGATCTCCTTTGTACTCCTTGGTGGCTTTTCTGGCAGACCATCTTGTGGCATAGTAAATGACTGTGATGAGTTATTTATTTTCCTTATTATTAGCAGTTATAGGCCCTACAATATCTATTGCTCAGGCCTTGAATGTCTGGGTCATAGAGACAGGGATTATAGACTTTGAGATGGCTTAGAGCAGGTGTACCTCTTATATATTTTTTTCATTGATTGAGAACTTCTCTAATGCCGTCCAAATTAATTGCAACCAATAACAAGCCTTGAGGTAAACATAAATATTTTTGCACCAAGTGTTTTCTAACCCAATACAGTAAAAAATGATGGTGTTAATCCTTTGTGTTGATGAGATATAGGGTACAGTACCACCGCTCAGGAGGGTATAATGCTGTGTGTCATAAATATCTTTGAGCAGATTTTTTCTTGATGAAATTTTCTTGAGTATTCATTGTAATCCCAGGTGTGGAACCCTAATGAAGATCTCCCATTACTAATATGGTCAATTGGGGTATTTGACATTGTCATAAGTAGGTAATTATAGTATAGCCTTGATAAGGTGTCAGCAGTAAGAAAATCTTTTCCTGCCTTGTATTTAATGATCATTAGATACCTTTGTCCAAAGTGCATCTATCCAGCCTGCATTATTGAGAGGTGCTGCTATGCCTCAAAAAGCACGAGAGATTTTTGATTGATTAGAACTTTGAATAGTCATTCTTCTTCCAGGTAACACTACCATCTCATTATATAGTGAACAGTAGCAACTAAATGTTTTTCATGAATCAGATATCTGATCTCATCATCTGAGAGGTTTCTTGATTAATATGCAACATTAATGAGTCCCATGATTGGTGTCTATATTCTGAGTATACCTCTAATAGTGTTGTAATATGTATTTGTCTTCAGCTGATAGATTTTCATCTCAGTTGGGGTATTGTAGAATGGGGACTATTCTCATGTGCTCTTTGAGCTGTATAAATTGTTGATCTCTTAGAGTGGTTCAGAAATAAAATTTTCATCCTATATATGGTTTCAAATAAAATATGGGGCCAACACTCTCAATTATGAGAGAAATCATATGAAATATGCAATCATTCTCAGGGAATTGCAAAGCTCACTCTTATTTCTAAGTGGTGAAGATACAAATGATCCCATCCAAACTGTTTTTATTATGCCTATAGTGGGATGAAATTGATAAGGAGCACCTTTTGGGGAAGCTTCAAATATGGAATTAAGAAAGAAGAGAAGTATATTTTATTGGATAATACTTTAGACTTATATTAGATGTGACTGTGGCAGGGATTTAGTTGGATCAAACCTAGGGGTTGGTCATGTGCAAGGTGGGTTTGAGCCACTGGATACTTGGACAGTCAGGTGATATTGCTTGGTTATCATTCTTGGTATGTCAAACGGTATATTGGAAGGGGACCAAATCAGGCAATGATAGGATGTTAAGTAGGTTGGCAGTAGCCAGAATGCTTGTACATCCAGACCCTTGACACCCTCCTTAAGGGGTTACTCTTGTGCATCAGGAGGGGGATTTGTTTTCACGGCTACCGCCTGATGCTCCTGGAGCTGTTTACTAGTTTGAATCAGTCTGGTTGAGTGCTCTCCTTTACTGAGGCGGAGACAGGTTCTGTGGTACTTCTTGCTAATTGGGTTTTTGGCACCATGGAATTTTACTAGGTAGGTGTTGTGCTCTGGTCTGTATTTGATGACTCTTCCTGGTCCCTGGTGTACTGAGTCTAGTTTCTTTCTGTTGCCAGATAGAATCCAGACAGGGGAGTTGATGGGAAGTGGTTCCTCTGTGGGGGTTATCTTTTGTGTCTTGAGCCTCTTTATTTCTGCTATTTTAGCTTTGAGGCAGATGTGTTGTAGGTTTGGTGCTTGCTCTACTGTGGGAGGTTTCCCTGGGGGGATCTTTATGTAGGGCTGTTTGTTGTGGGTGATTATTTCCAGTTTGTACCCGTAGGTTAACTAAAACAGTGAATGGCCTGTCCCTTGGTTGGTGCAGACTCGGGATACTAGTAATTTATGTTTCACGTATAGTGGCCATGTGTCTTTGGCTTTGCCATCCATTATTTTCTCTAGGGTCCTGATAAGGCTGCCGTTGAGACATTCCACTCTTCTGTTGATCTGTAGCCTGTATGGAGAGGTTGTGGAGTGTTTAATGTTTTTGGGTTTTAAGTTATCATTTACTATGTGACCTGATAACTCAGTTGCTTCATCAGTTATGATGTAGTCTGGAGTGCCATAGTTAGCTATGATTGCTTTTTTAATGAAAAAATTGATGGTTTCTGCTTTATGGTCCTTTGTTGCCCAGCAGATGGGCCAGCATGTGGCAAAGGCAATAGCTACAATTAAGAAATGTTGGTTTTTTTGTTTCTGGGAAGGGGCCCACTACGTCCATTCCCCAAACCTTGAATGGTTTAGGGTCTGGTACTGGGTTGACCGTTGGCTGAGGAACCTTTGTACTGGTGTGTCTCTCACACACTGTGCACTTTTTCATAACATCAACTATATCCTGTTTGGGGTTGGGCCACCATACTACCTCTTTTAGTATGAGGTATAGGTTATTAGCCTTTGTATGGCCTAGTAGGCGGTGATGTCTTAATATGGTATCAACTCTTTGTGCAAGTGGGATGTACAGGACATGTCTTTCATTAATAATTTGGTATACAGTACCATTTGTTACATGAAAATACTTTTTGTTCCTTACTAATGTATTGTGGATTAGTTGGTGTGTTGAGGGGTCTTTCCCTTTGGTTTTATACTCAGTGTTGTACAGGTTTGGCCAGTCAGGGTCCAGGTGGTCTGGGTGATCCTCTCTAGGCTGGCATAGTCTAGAGAGAGCATCAGCTGTGACTAGCTCTGCCCCCTTTTTGTATTGGATGTCCAAGTTAAGCTGTTCCAGCAAGGACATCCATTTGGCTTGTTGCCATGTGAGTGCGTTCTGAGTTTTGAAATATATTAAGGATTTATGGTCAGTTAGTACTTGGACGTTTAAATGTCCTTCTAGATAAAATCTCCATTTCTTGCATGTGTGGTATATTGCTAGCAATTCCTTATTGTGTATTGGGTATCTATGCTCAGTATTAGTTATTTTTCTTCTTTTGTAACATACTGGCAGGAAGTCTTGCTGCCCTGGCTGGAAGATGCGCAGGACTGCACCAATAGCGGTGTTGCTGGCATCTGACTCAAGCTTGTAGCACCCATTATTATTAGGGTATTGCACAATTGGTGCTTTGATCAAAGCTTGTTTTAGTAATTTGAAATTATTGTCACATTCTGGTGTCCAGATGAATTTCTTTTTGGCATTACCCTTAGTTAAGTCATTGATTGATGTGGTTAGTTTTCTTCAGTCTTTGATGTATTTCCTTAGGTAAGCTACCATATCCAGAAAGCATCTAACTTGATTAACAGAGGTGGGGTGTTGCATGTTATTTATGGCTTTTATTTTTTCTGGATCTGCTTTGATGCCACCGTCAGAGACAATGTGGCCCAAGAACAGAAGTTCCTTTTCCATAAATTGGCACTTACTTGGTTTTGCATAAAGTTTGTGCTTTGCAAGTCAATTGAGTGTCTTGCAGACATGTGTGAGGTGTTCCTCTTTTATTTTTGAGAATATGATGATATTGTCAAGGTAGCATAATGTATTTGAGAGACTGTTTAGTGCTTGGTTTATCATGGTGACAAACGTCACAGGAGCGTTAGCCATCCCAAAGTTCACTACTCTACATTCAAAGGATCCAAATTGAGTACGGAACACAGTTTTTGGTATGTCTTTTTCCTTTACTTCAACTTGGTTGTAACCTGAGGTGAGGTCAATTTTGGAGAAAAATTTGGCTCTAGAGAGTCTTTCAAACAGATCCTCTATGAGTGAAAGGAGATATTTATTCTTTACTGTGCTTGCATTTAGTGCTCTGTAGTCAGTTACTAGACACAGAGTGCCTTCCTTTTTCTTTACAAAGAACACTGCTGCCCCCCATGGGGATTCAGACGGGCAAATGAAGCCTTTAGTTAAGTTATCCTCAATATGTTCTTTGAGGCTTTGTGTCTTCATGAGGGAGAGTCTGTATAGGGGTGCAGGTTTGGGCATGGCTTTGCATAAGTCAATGCCATGTTTGACCTCTTGCTTGGGGGGTAACTCTGTGAGTTCTTCCTTGAATACATGTGCGTATTTATTTAGGAGTGTCGCAAGTTCTGGGCATTGGATCTTTTGTGTTTATATGTTATTGAATTCAGTGTACCTCATTATGTGGAGGGTACTATATTTGGTTAGATGTTCTGAGCCATCTTGGTTTATGACCTGGACAAATACTGTGTCTCTTAGGATGAGGTCATTGGGTTCTTTGAGGATGTTAAAATTGACTCTGTTGCATTTGATGGTCATGGTTTTTGTTTTCCAACATATGCTGGGGTTCACTTGGGTGAACCAGTCCATGCCTTCTACAATGTTGTAGTTTATGTTGTTTATTACAAGTCCTTTAATAGACGTTTATATACCTTGGAGATCAATCCTGAAGGGAGTTGTTTTGCCTTTGAGTAGAACCTTTGATTTGTCTGCCATTCTGGCGTATTTGAAGTTGGATTTGACAACTGGTATTTTGTACTTGGTTACAAAAGGTTTGCCAACCATAGTGTGTTGTGCACCAAATTCAAATAAAATTTTATGTGCATGTGATTTGTAAGTGCATGGATAGACAAGAAGTTGTGAGCAATCTTTAATTTTTAAGTTCATAAAAATGGAGGATTGCGGGACACGGGAGATGTGAGCAGCAAAGTTTGTGCCTTGGTACAATTTCTTGTCAAGTTGGGGGAGATAGGGGAACTTAAGCCTGTTCCCCCTCCTCTTTTCCCTGTTCCTCTGTTTTGAGACCTTGAAGGTCAGAGAATGTGGGATCAGATTCATAGCAGGTTGCTACTTCAGCATTGTTAACTTTGGTGGTGACCTCTTTCTTGGGACAGAAGCAGTTTGTGCTTTGGCTGTGATTGCCATTGTTGAAATCAGAGTTGCTGTTGTTATGGTTGGTGTTTTGGCGTCTGTTGCCATTGGAGTTTTCTCTGCCATTGCAGTTTGAGGAACAATTGCTGTTGTGTGCAGCATATTCCATGTTTGCGCGTTTTTCCGTGTGCTTGGCTTCTGCAATGAGCGCAGGCATGAAGGTGTTGGCCTCTGGGCAGACAGGGGCAGCAACATAGTGTTTCATTCTGTTGATGAATGATGCTCTGGTATGTACGTTGTCAGCTTGTGCTGGGTTTTGGATTTTGCAATATATTTCTTCAAATTTTTTTGTGTAAGCTGTGATAGGGGTCTTCTGAGAAAGATCACTGAGCTGTATTGCAATGTCTTGGAGGGATTTGGTGACACACAAATTGTGTGTGATGTCTGCTTTGAACTCTTCCCAGTTGTCAAGCTGGTTGTCAGTTTGTGAGCCAACCCAGGTGGCAAACCAGTTAGCTGTGGCCTTGTACAGGCGCTTGCTGGCTTCCTGGACCCATTTCTTGTGGAGGATGCGGCTGGCAAAGAGTTTAGCGGCTGAGTGGTCCAGCCAGTTGATGACATTTTCTTTGTTTTCACCAGAGAACTTGTTGATACCAATGTATTTGGTGTTGTTCACTTCACCTGTTATAGGTGGTAGTGTGTTTGTTTGTGGTTGAAGAGAGCAACTGTATTAAATAATCTTGGTGCATGCTTTGGGCATGACCAGACCTTCAAATACGGTGCATCCACTAGGTATATCTTCATCAATGTTGTGGGTGCAGAAGTACGTTTTCCAGGTCTCCTAGGATGTGGCCTGTTTGAGTACATGAGAGAATGTGGGTGAGTTTTGGTCAGTCATTTTCTCTCTCATGGGCGTGGTCAAAAACTGTAGCTGCTACCAGTGATAAGGAGCACCTTTTGGGGAAGCTTCAAATATGAAATTAAGAAAAAAGAGAAGTATATTTTATTAGATAATACTTTAGACTTATATAGACTTGACTGTGGCAGGGATTTAGTTGGATCAAACCTAGGGGTTGGTCATGTGCAGGATGGGTTTGAGCCACTGGATACTTGGATTGTCATGTGATATTGCTTGGTTATCATTCTTGGTATGTTGAATGGTATATTAGAAGGGGATCAAATTGGGCAATGGCAGGATGTTAAGTAGGTTGGCAGTAGCCAGAACGCTTGTACATCCAGACCCTCAACAAAATCAAGAAATCAAGCATAGGATTCTCTCAGATCTTTATGCTTCTTAAAGTTTCCATATCTCCCTGAAAGAAATTGAAGCTGGCTCTCATTTGTTCCTGCATTACTATAATGTTCACCACACACGTGCTAGTGGCACTTGGTCACTCAGCCTATGCAATTTTTGTGGCTGCACAAAATATTTAAAGTTCTGTTAAAATTTCCAAATGATATCCAAGCTCAATTACATTCTTTTTTGTGTTTTGTTGTAATTTTGAGAGCCCTCCTCTGGCCATAGCCAGAGTAGTTCTATGTAAATTCTGTTTTCCTGGGGCCTTGAGATGCAATCTCACATTCATTCCTAAAGCTTAACCTCCCAGCTTTGTACAAACCCAATCCTACAGTTAGGATTTTTCTGTTGTATCTCTTGGCCATGATTAAGCAGCTCACAACAGACAGCATATTGTGTATGGGTATAGTTGGGCTACTCAAGTTGGTCAGAGTATTTTATTTTCAGTCAGAGCAGCTTGACTTCTTCAATCACTATTGAGTCTCTATTGCCTGAAATTATAGCTTCTTTTTAACTCCTCTGAGATGAAGGTAATTCCACAAGATTGAAATCTTTGTTTTTTCAACTGGGGACCTGTATTTGCCATTATCAAATAAAGCTGCTATGTGATAATACCAATAGTAGAAAGAGTAAGTGCAAAATTTTACAGTCTGAGTAGCAAACAATATGGATTTTCAGAGAGTTTTTAGATAAAGGCTATTGTATCTGTAGAACAGTCTTTATAAAAGTCTTGTTGTGTGAGCAGCAGAAGCTTATCTAAGCACTCTCTTGTTATATTTTATATAAGGGGTCTCCTCAAAGCTCCAAATATTGTTGGCTCAAGAGATGTGAGTTACTCCTCTGGGGTTGGATCCTGTACTGCAAAGAGTTTGCTTTTTGGGGGCAAGTTTTCTTATTAATTGCTGAGCTCTCCTTGTACCCCGTATTTTATTGAAAGTCATACACTCTTTTAAGCTTCTTTTTCCCTTCCATGAAGTACCCTCAAAAATTGCTGTAGATATTTAGCTCAAGTTGTCTAATGGTGCAGGGTGGTAGGCCATCAGTGAAGCTTACACAAGTGGAGAGATCATCAAAGCTCATACTTCTGGGTGCTTATCTAAGATTTATATTTAGGCAGAAATGCATTTATGGATGACCCTTACTGTAGATTAAGAACCTGAATGTAAAAATGCAGGATTGTCAAATCCTTGGTCCAAATTTTGAATCACTTTTGCGGGCAACTCAGATAAGTGAAAATTAAAATAGTTAATAAAATTAACCATTTAATTTGACTTTTTTTTGGTTTATTTAAATTGGAAAATTTCAAATCTCTTGAGTAGATAACTCAGCTAACTAAAGACAAAACACAGCAAACAAATGCGGGATACATAAATCAGAAATGTGGGATTCTAATGTACAATTTGGTATTTTCTGTATGTCAAACAAATCATAGACATCATGTAAAAATTAACAAATCTGAAATTGCAGGATTGTCAAATCCAAGAACCAATTTTAAAATCATAATTGTGGTGAATTCAAAATAAATATAATTTATGGGTGTCTCAAAAAGAATGCTAAAGGATCTAGAGTGGATTTGTGCTAATTCTTTTAGGAATCATAGGCATTCTCAAAAATCACCCTATTCCAATTTAGGACAGCTAAAATTTAGATCATAATAGATATAAAATTAACATATATAACAATAAAATTGACTAAAATATACACTTCTCTTTTTGAGTTTAATTTTATAATATAAAATTTATTATGTCTTCTTTCAACAACAACCAAGTCAACAAGCTGTTCCCTGGCCTTGACAAAATTATGCAGGGCTACTCTGGGTCTCTTAATGATGAAGCCTCTGTCTATGGTCACTCCCAACCTGCAGGCTCCTCTGCAAGCACCACCCAGGCATGTTTTTTCTCCTGCAACTTGCAGCATGGGCCTGTTTGCCCATCATGCACAGGCAGCCGCCAATCCAAATCCTGTATCAACAATGGCATCTGGAACCAGCTATTTGAGTCATGGGGTCGGGTTGGCAATATCTTTCTCAATAGAAGGACTGGTAATTTCAGGTGAAGTCAGCTCTTGTATAGAAGGAGGCAAAGGACCTTAAAATGTGGATGCAAAGGGGATAACTGAGGGGCTTACAGCCCCTGTAGTGAGCACCATTTTTGTCATGTTCTGAGGCATGGCACAGACACACAACGGGAAATTCTAATCTTAGGGTTGGATTTGTACTAAGTCTTGGTTAGATGACAGGAAAGGCTATGTGATTACCTTGCGGCCCTGGAAGAATAATCTCTACTAGTTGTGGCTAGAGAGAGGCATGAAAGTACTGGAAGACACAAAGACAAAAATGTGAATATAATTTGATTTTATTGGTGAATTAGGAAAAGGAATATATAGTGGTTATTGATACCATAAAACACTACCAGGACGGTAGGATCACTTGCCACAAGCATGAGTGGGGCGAGTGAGTTGCGCAGAGTCAAGAAACCAAACAATTGTATTTCCTGATTCAGTCATCAACTCATTTTGAGAGGCAAAAGCAAAAGCAAGAGATTTGTCTTTGAAATGGCCCACCGAAGGCAAAATTGACACATGGTGAATAGCGGTATTCACGATACTACTGTATCAGGGTCACCTCTTTAAATAGGCACATCAGACTGGATATACTCTATTTAAGGGCTATCTCCTGGTATCCTATCAGCAGGGCATAAATCCCAGTTCCTTCTCATTGAATAAAGATATACTTCCTCAACTTCTTTCTCTCATCTTTTCTGTAACTGTTTAGTGTAGCAAGGTTGTGATAAACAGATGGCTATGCTATTTAAATATATTATTGTTTAAAGGATACTGATTAAAACTTGATCGATCCTTATAGATTGCCATTATTTTGTAAATTTAACCTTTTACTAACCAGATCTATTTGGGTTGGTAATAAAAAGCAAACTAAGATACCGATCCGTAAAAACAATCAGCTCTTCATTTATACATGTTTCCGTTAGAATTAAGATTTAAAAAGTAGAGTGGAGTTATGGTTGGATCAAACAATGAGTAATCGGGGTATTTTATTTGTATGATTGAAACTTGCTTGTGGAAACCTGCTGACGGGGGATCTACAGCCCACTATTCCTCGGTGCCTGATATCCGATGGCCACTTTTTCTTGAGCGCAGTGCATCGAAGAGTTACATTAGGAAATATACTGATGGTTGCTTCCTTAGTTGGGAAGTCGATCAAAAATAAAATTAAATGGCGTCATTGTGCAGCCTAGGCAGCTGGAAACATCCAAATGAGGGAAATCAAGATGCGTTTGTCGATCAAACATTGGAAAGAGGATGGATTTATACTCTGCTTACTCACGTGGGTGAGAATAAACAATGGATTTCCGGGATCCATCGGCAAGCTCCTCGGTGACCATAAACCTGGCTACTGCTAATTTATTGAAAGACATATTTAATTGATAAAGTAGTCTATTATTCTAAATGTTTTATCTTAACTAGCTTGGATGTCTGTCACTACGCCTTGCTCTTCAACGCCAGCCGCTGCTGCGTCCCAGGACTATTGGGCCAAACCCATGAACAACTACAACGACAACTCTACTTACCAAGCAGAAATAAATGTTATTCCTTGTAAGTTTCTCAAGGAACAAGCAAAGGAACTATCAGCCCATTTCAAACATGAGTTTCACATTGCTGACTTTGGCTGCAGCCATGGCAAGAACTCCATGGAGTGCATTAAGTCTGCCTTTGATGGGCACATTGGCAGCCCATCCTTCATCCGCGTCTACCTCAACGACCTGCCCTCCAACGACTTTGGCCAAGTCTTTAAATGCCTCAATGATCCCGCCATTTCCATCAACCGGCATCCGCTTGCCCTCAAAGCCAACATATCCACCTGCGTCAATGGCTTATCCTTCTCCAATCAATGCTTCCCCAGTGACCACCTCCATCTTTCACTCAGCTTCAACTGCCTCCATTGGCTGGAAAACCCTGTACACCTCTCTAAAGCCTTATTCACCAAGTCATCGAGAGTCACGCTTGAGGAAGCAAAGACACTTTCCAAAGACGCCCACACCCAATTCGTCTCTTTCCTGAAAAGTAGAGCCCAGGAGCTGAAGCAAGGTGGAAGACTGGTAGTTTCGTTTCTAAAGGAAGGACCCGTGCTGAGAGTGTTGGAAAGCTTATGGTTTTCATATATTGAAAGCCAAGGGTACGACCCCCAAGATTTTACAAACATCGTGTTACCGGCTTACTACCGAAGCGATGACGAAGTGCAGCAAGGGATCGATGAAGTCCAAACGGAGTTCCGCACTTTGGCGAAGCAAACGTACTGCGATACGAAAAACGCCATCGATGCCTCGATGCTTAGGAGCGTTGCTTTCAACTCCATCTTGAGCGGGCTCCACAACACCCGCAAGTTGGATTCGCTGGCGAAATGCGAACAGTTCCTTGATGGATTTTTCAACTCTTTCACGTCCATTGAAGGCGTCACTGAGTACCACCTAATTGTTTTTGAAAGGATCTAAACAACTCAGATCAATTAAACTTTCTGCTCGAATCAAGCAATAAGCAGCATCCAAGTGCTTCAAGCGGCAACTTAGTAAGTTCGACTCCCTGGTAGTCGACACTATAGTAAAGTGAGAATTCAGCTTTTGCCCTGATCGACAACTGGAAATCGACACTTTTTTAATTAACGGTCCTAATGTACTGAAAACTTTTAATATAAAAAATTAAGCTATACAGCTATGGTATACTAAAGTGATCCCAGAGAGCTCAAAAATGCAATAAAACAGTACCTTAATTAATAGAAATAAGGAGAAATAAGCAATTATTTCTCATTTTACTATGTAATTTACACTCTTCAATATAAAATGTTTTTTATTACCATAAAAATTAAAATTCCAATGAGACAAAAATAAACACAAACACAACAAATAAAGTTATGCAAAATATGAAGAAATATTAATGTTTATTTGATATAGTTCATATAAATAATAAATGTGAATATCTTATGTTTTATTTGGAAATTAACAAAAATTAAGATATTTCACTTACTTTCAACTATAAATATTCATCTCAAACTTACCATGCATACATAAAACAATCACTGCTATCTAATTAAATTAAAAAAAACTTAAAAATTAAAACTAAAAACTAAATGATCAAAGCTAATAAGTAAAAATTAAAGTTAAAAGTTAAAAGTAAAAATCAAATAACTGAGCAAAGCAAGCAAGTTTATTCCTCATCATTCTTTTCCTGTTTCATTTTGGCCCCTTCCAGGAGGGCAGTGGCAATAAGCTCAAGCTGCTGCTTAAGCTCAGAGGCTTTGCATTTGTGCTTGGCTGCACCTTGGATGGCCTTGGTGAAGAGGGTACAGCAGGTGGTTGGCTTGGTGAGGGGGACACGGTTGGAGAGATCTCAGAGCTTGGAGATTATTTTCTCTTGCTTGTGCTGCAGGAGGGAGAAAAACTTATTGAATTTTGGATGGAGCCCAAAGTTGGCCTTGAGGTGTTTATGATAAGCCTCTAGCGCTGAGGTAGTCTTGAGCTCACCATTCACTGCCGCCCGGTACACATTTCAGCTGGCCTTGACACAGGCCTTGCCTCGCCTCTGTGTGACAACCTTCCCAATTCACTGGGGCTCAAATTACTTGAGAAAAGGCTTGAACTCTGGATGCTTCACTATGTAGGGATCCTTTGAGAGCACCTCAAACCCTTGTGCAGTATGCTCTGGCTTTAAAAAAGCCAAGGCACTAAATTGTGCTAGCACAAATCTGCAGGTGTCCAAAGTATCCCTCTGGCTCAATCTACTAAGCCCAGTGTGGGCCTGCACGTTAAAAGCAACTGCTTGGTGGAAGTGGAAGTGGCACCCCTGCACCTTCCCGCTGAACAGCTGCTCAAATGCATTAAACTGAGCAGGCTCAAAGTCCATAATGCACACGCAAGGCCCAAGAGCTCTTAGCCTTGCCTTTTTCTCTGAGTCCAGGGTGGCCTGGTCCTTGTCAGAGGCAGGTGGGTTGGCGCAGGTGTGGGGGGAGTCTTCTTGGATTTGTCATTGTTGGCGGGAGAAAGAAGGGCAAGTGCTTGGCGGAGGATGGATAATATGCGGGTATAGATGGCCTCAGTGGCCCCAGGAAGAACAAATAACGCAAGTGGAATCACCCGGATGTCAATCTGGGCATGGACCATCCAGAGCTGCTTGAACATCCGGGGGCAAGTGGCAAAGGTACCATCAACTAGCCAGGTTGACACCCTTTTCAACTTCATCAGGTTTTGCTGAGTTGAGTAGCAGATTATGTGGTCCTTGGCAGCAGGCCCGTTGTCATGGAGCAGGAAGCGCTACTCACTTGGAAGCTGCTTAAGCTCATTAGTGAGTGTGAGCTCAGAGAGGATGTCCAAAGCCTTGGGAAGAGGGGGATTGGTGGCAATACGCTTATTGCTGATGAATTTTACCATCTGCTCCTGTGTTGGTACCAACTTAAGATTGTTGGGTTTGAGATGTTGCAAAGCCTTTATGGCCAGATCAGAAGCCCGGAAATGAAAGGATGTGGGTAGTACTTGAACAAGGTACCATTTTAACATCCGAGTGATTAGATGATTGGGGGGCTTGCAAGTGTACTCCCCCTTCTCTGCTGTTACTTGCTCCCAGCCATTGGTGTTTAGCTGGGCCCTGCAAGTCTTATCCTTGCAGACAAAGTGCTTGCTCTTGGTCTGCTGCTTTTGGTTGTTGCAATTAAAGATGTAATTGTCAGCAACGTAATCAGGGTCGCCCTTTACTGACATGATGGGAAAGTAACGGTGGAAGCACTTGGGAACTTTAAACTTTCCGTCCACATTACAGATATTGTGGATGGCCAGTGGATCCCAAGCCACATGACCAGAAGCTTTAAACTTCTTGGAGTAATCCTCTGGCTCATCTTGGGAGTCAGATGAGGAAGGAGGGGAAGAGCCATTGGGAGGGGGAGGGAAAGGATTCTTTGAGGCCTGCTTGGATGCCTCCTTTTTTTATCAGAAGAAGAGGTGGGCTCCTTGGCAGCCTTTACTTTATTGGTATGCTGCTCCTTGATGGGCTTGGAGCCGGCCTCTGAGTGGTAAAAGGAGTGGTTGATAAGATCATCATCAGATTTATTGGAGGATAAATTTTGGGGGGAAGGTAAAGGGGATGTGGAAGATGAGGGTGGAGGAGGAGATGGAGTGGGAAGAGATGGGGTTGGAGACTTTGCCTTTGCAGGCTTCTTGGCACGCTTGGGAGTTGAGGCAGTTTCTTTAGAGCCCTTGGAGGCTTGGCGCTTGAGCTGTTGGCTGTTCTTGTTTGATTTTGTCTAGAGAAGAGTTTAGCATTGTAAATAATAGAAGTATGAAAGATATAAAACATAGAGGTAAAACAAGGCAAAATTAAATGAAAAGTATGCAAATAAAGTTTTATTTATCAAGAAAAAAACATAAAAAAGTAAATAGAAGCAAAATAGAAACTCAAAGTATAGTTATAAAGGTTAAAACATAGAAAATAAGTGAATTTATTATGAAGCATCAAAGATGTTAGGTTCAGCATAACATCTTAGTGTTAAATCAATGTAAAAGTTTAATTGAAAATCAAAAATATATATGAAAATTATATGGAGAGCAGCAGAAAAAGTAGTAGATTATAATAGCAAAAAAATAAAAAAAATTATTTGGAATTTTTTTATTGAGAGTTGAAAATTCAAAACATAGTAAAGTGTTGAGTTTGGCACTGTTGATCAGCCAGAAAAAGCTGAATTCTCACTGTCAAGTATGCTGGAGTCAAGCAGAAACATCAAATTTACTATGTTTTTTACATATAAAACTTGCTTAAATTTAAACCAGGTTCAAAAGTTAACCCAAAAGCAAGGCAGTTTTGTATACTCAAAAATTAAAAAATACAACATAAGTTAAAAAAGTAAATAAATGGGAATGTGTTTATTAGTGTTTAAGTTATGCTGGGAGGAGCTGGGAGTGAATTATTTACCATAGTGTTGGTTAAAACTTTAAGAAGCTCTCTGTAATAATCCCCAAGTTAAAGTGTCAAGTGGGTGAGTGTCGAGTGGCGCTCATAGTGCGTCACATATTAATTTAGCCTTAATCCGAGCCTTTGATTAGTTAAATCTGAAACTGATTGGGTGTCAAGTGGATAGAGTCAAACAAAAAAGTGTTGAGTTTCAGTTTTTTATAAATTACATATGAAATCTCTTAATAAATTGGGCTTAATTTATGTGGTACCGCTTAATTCAAAAACCTGGGAATGACATAAAGTAAAACAAGTGGGGTATTTGATTAATGTCTATGCCACTAAATCCAGTATAGTGGTGCTTGGGAGCCTAATCAACAACTATGGACACTAATAATAAAAATATAAAAGTAAATAATAAAATTTTATATAAGCGCATATGTATTTTAATAATAAAATTAAAATTTGGCTTAAAAAGTGTTGAACTGGTCACTTTTTAGTTTAGAGTGTCAAACAGGTTTTTTCATTTCTATTAGTAAATTTACTTATAAATTGCCCCTTAAATTGGTATTTTAGCTACCCAATTTATTAAACAGAGTCAAGTTTGAGTAAATTCAACCTTGGTTTTTGGTTTCAAACCCTTAAATTACTAGTAAAAATTAGCTTAAAATGGGTTAAGACAAAAATACTAATAGATTCACATATGCAGCACTTGACTCCCTGGTACTTTACAAAATGTTGAGTACCAGGGAGTCAAGTTTAAGGGAGTCAAACTTACCACAGTTGCCATATAACCACATCAGAAAATATTGCATGTTTTAAAGACAAACTGATAAATCATAAGACATTGCCTATACCACTGCCCTAAAGTTTTTCTAAAGCTTACCAGGTATATCTAAAAAAATCAGTACTATCTAAATAGATCAAACATTAAAATTTTAAAGATAGAGATATAGGAAAAGCAATTACAAGTTCATCAGCTCAATCAGAGCTATTCTCAAGGGTAGCACCAGCATTCTCCAAGTCCTTCTTGATTTCTCCCAACTTGTACATCTTCTTCACCATATTCAGAAATCCTCCTGATAGCCTTGCTCTTTGCTCTTCTGTTACAACCAAGTTTCCCTCCTTGCCTGATAACATATCTCACAATACACAAGGAGCACTTGATGAGTTTTCCCAGGATGTATCTAATGGCATGGATCAATCTGATGGTAATATCAAATTACAGGCACTATATTTGAATTAGGAGTGTTGCCAATTCAAGGTGCTGATCCCCGCACAGGTTATTCCACGGTCTCAAACCTTATATCAAACCTACCATCATGCTACCCCCTAGATGGCCTTGTGGCTTTCCCCATATGATATATTAATCATAACAACAATCAATAAACATTGCCTTGTTCTTATTATTCTCATTCTTTCTACTGAACTGTTGTCTTCTCCAATCAAATACTGAACTCTCATTGGTTCAGTTGTAACAGTGGTAGCAGTGGTAGGTTCATGACCTACCTAAAAGAAAATCCCCCAAGACAGGATAAAGTACAGCTTTATGGCTACTCCACACCAGGAAACCTCAAAAACAATTCCTGATGGGGACATCCTTTATGGCTACATTATCTATCAGGACCAGCTGGTACTCACAAGCGTGCATAAATGTCTCCACCTGGGGCAGCGCAACACCAGCGTCACCCTGCCACAGTTGGACCTCTCCCAATGTATGCTGAATCTCCAACTTGAGTTCTTTGGGGGTGGAATGAAAGAGACTGACATTGTTAGTTGGCTCCATTCCACGGAAACCCGCCTCTGTATTTGCCAAGTACCTGAACCCATGTGGGTTGTCACTGCATCTGGGCGCCTCACAGGCCCCGCTGCGGTTTGGTTCATCAACTGGGAAAGCCAAGAACAGGAAGTTACTTGGTCAACCTTCAGGGACGCCGCAGATCCTGCTATAGCAAGACCTTATTGCTCATTGTAGTGGGAAATCCCCTCCTTGCCATCAAACAAACAGGGAGTGTCCCTGAACACCTTGAAGCCTGGCAACAAGCACTTGTTGCCCCCCCAAAGCTGTCACTGATGTAAACACCATGTTATCCACCCTCATTTTCAATGGGCTCAAGCCCCAAATCTGCAAGTGAGTCTGTGACAATCCATATGAAAGCGGTTTTGCAGGCAAGGTGTTGCATTATTGAATGAATCAGCCAAAACATAGTCCGTTTATGTTAAGGGCAATAGAACAATCATCTGATCACCTACTTGTTTTGCCGCGTTTTCTATTCTGTGCCAGTAAACTTGTTTAATTGCGGCTAAAAAGCAATATTCAGATTGAGGCTTTATTGAGCATAGAGCTTGGCCTTTTCTTTTGTGGCTAAAAATAGATCTGTAGCATTTAAGAGCCACTTTCCTTCATTTGGCAAGGCATGTGAAACTTGTTGTTTTCCTGCCCAGGCACTTTCCAACGCCATTTCTCCACTGCCTCCATATGGCAAGCCCTGCTTTTGGTGCCACTTTCCTTTGGCAATAATTCCCCTGCCCCCAATATATGGCTTTCTAACATATCAAATAAAGAACCAGTTTTGTCTTTATATTCTCATATTCTTCTGTCCTATCAAAGGCTATCACTATATCAACTACAGGTATAGGATTAAGAGTTAGAAGCATTGACTAACTGTTTGTAGAAAATAACACCATATAGTGCTAAAAATATGACACAAGGATTGATTTGGCTTCAAATAAAGACGCTATGTTGAAGATTGGCAGTGTGTAGTTGTGTTGAGACAGGTAGGGGCCTAGTGGGGAACAATGGCTACTAGGGATGGTAAGGCCTAGCTAGTAGATGTAGAAATTACTAGAGGCATATGGTACCTCCACCCAGCAGAAAATATTGGCTGCTGTGGGCTAGAGTTCTTCACCTAGCAGGGAACTGTGGCTTCAAAAGGGTGAAGAATGAGATAGCTAGCAGGAAACTTTGTCTATTAGAGGTGGAGAAGGTTTTGGACCCCTGGCAGGTAGCGCAGGCTGCCAGGAAGGGGAGGATCTCTAAGGGCTCTACATACCATAATACACTTACAGGAGGTCTGTGGGCAAGCATCCTACCTAACAGACTGGTAGGGTGTCCTTGTTTATGCCCCTATGGGAGCTTTGGGGGAATCCAAAGTGAGCATTGGAGGGCATAGATTTTCTCAGAGGTGTCACCAAGGCGGTTTGCTTGTGGAAGCAAGCTGCAGAGCTTGGTGTGATCAGGCCTCTGAGAATTAGAGCTGATTACTCTGCAACTAAAAGCCCAGACTTAATCACCTGGGTGAGTAAAAACAATGAGATAGGCTTTAAGGATCTATGGTTGAATGGCCTAAGTGGATTGCCACTTGAAAGGGCCCAGTCAAACGCCAGTTCAATGTAGACTCATGTCTGGGTCTACAGGTTCTGGTAACAGGGACTTAGATAAAGAATCAAAGTTGTTCACGGAATCAGCAGAGAAGACTAGTGAGAGGAACTGAATGATCACAATGAAGAATAGTTAAAGGACTGGAAGGTCATAGTGAGGATTGGAAGCGAGATGGTTCATAGTGCAGTTGAAACCAAGATGATTCATTGTGCAGTTAGAACCTAGTTGGTTCATGGTGAGAACTGGTGGATAGCCTGGAAAGGACTGAAAAGGATCTATTGCTGACTGGAAATGACTGTTTACTGATTGGAAAGGACTGATTGCTAGACTGGAAAGGACTTTTGAGGAATAAGAAAGAACCAGAAGATCATGGTAAAGAACTAGCTGAAGGACCAGAAGATGATGATGAAGGACTAGCTGAGGAGCTTAAAGTTGGCTGAGAAGGACTAGTAGCAGTGGATATAGGAGTTAGGATGCTTGTTTTGGACTCTTGGAAGTGTAGATGTTTATAAGTAAGAAGTAGTAAAAGAATTAATTAATGCTGCCAAAAGATATGATAAAAAGATTGAATTAATTATCATATAAATAAAAAAAGAGAGAAGAAACAATTTACAGAAATTAAACTGTAATTTTTTAAGAGCTGGTTGAGTAGAATGGAGCTGGAAAGAGGCCAGAAACAGGACAGAGAAACTGTGAGAACAAAGGCTGGAGTTTTGCCAAATTGATTAGGAAAACAAGAAGCAAGCAACAGGCGATTTTGAAGTAGTAAAATGCTGAAGAAAAAGATAGGAAACTTGGCAAAATGTTGAAGAATTGAGAGGTTGCAAATCCCTTAAGTA
This sequence comes from Entomophthora muscae, assembly GCA_014839935.2. Lineage (NCBI taxonomy): Eukaryota > Fungi > Entomophthoromycota > Entomophthoromycetes > Entomophthorales > Entomophthoraceae > Entomophthora > Entomophthora muscae. The sequence goes on along the minus strand of QTSX02000792.1, from coordinate 188,725 downwards.
AAACATATGCAAAAGCGCTCAAGTTTTTCTGGAGAAACGCGACAGGAATCACAGCAAAACTGTTCAAAACACAGAGCAGGTGTTTATCTGAAGCAAGACAGTGCTGGGTTTGAGCCAGGGTTAAGAGCAAATCATTTGGGGAAACATTTCAGCAAAACAGTTCAATACAGGCGTTTGATTGGCTGTAGGTCAAAGCTTATTTGATCACTGTTTTAAGGGCTTTAACTGAAGGGTTTAAGCCTAAAAAATAAGGAAATGAAGCAGGAAAAGCTGTCTTTTAATTGGCTGAAGTAAGATAAAAGGTCTAATATATTTTAGAACAGAGTAAACTGAAAAGTTTAAGATTTTGAAGCCAAGAGATCTGAGAGAAAACAGGGATGGAAACAAGGAGCTATAGAATAGAGAGCTATCTGAAGCTTTTCAAGGACTCATAACAGTGGATTGCAAAGGCTACAAGGATTGAATCAAGTGGAATACCAAGGCCAATAAGAATATTCAGAGATCTGGAGACCAGGATGAAGGTGCAGGAGCCCAAGATAAATGTTCTAGAGCCTAATATAAAGAAGCTAGAGCTTAGGATAAGGAGCAGGAAGCCAAGCCAGGAGCAGGAGTCTAAGACTAAGGTGCAGGATCCCAAGACCAACTACAAGGAGTCCAAGATATTTTTGAAGGACTCAGAGTATTGAAAAAAACCCATATTACCTCCCCAAACTCTCAGGCCATATACCAGAAGGTTTCTAAAGGGATCCTCCTTCTGAAAGCAAATAAAAGCCCATTTTGACCCCTGCCCAAATTTTCAAGTGATACAAATAGACCCTATGAGCTAAATGCCCCAAATCTTTTATCCTAGCTAAGGGGAGGAGGATACCTATTGTCATAGTTGTAGAAAATTTGCCACTAGTAAGACATCCTAAGAAGAGTGGAAAAGGTTAACTAGACACCTTGAAATGACAGATAGAGGAAAGTAATTCATTGAAATAAGTTTAATAGGTTGTTGAAAGATTGGTACAGGCCCACAGAGGGTCTGGCACCAGCTAAAGTACAAGTTCATGGTGAAGATGCCCACCTAGTTATAGGGAAAGTATTGGAAAATTTTGCAGTAATTAAAGCCAGGTATAAACTTCTAGCTAGCCACCTATCTCTACTAGGAAATGACATCTCTTTCCAGCTGTTGTAACTGTGCTGTTTTAGCAGAGTTAACAGGGGAAAGATATTTAGAAACTAGCTAATATTATTTATTGGGGATAATGATTATATAGCTGGTGTGAATCATGGGTAACAGGAACATGATAGTGTTGATCATACGGTTGGATGATGAAGGGAGGTGGCTTGATCCTGGTAATAAGTCAAGTGCCAAAACAAGGTATCCACTGTAGGGGATCAGCATTTGTTCATGTTGTTGGATTTGGCAATTTGAATTGACTTCCTAGTCTGGCTTCAAGTGGCCAGATAATCAGATTGCAGGTCACAAACCTGCTTGCTTGGAACCTTGCTGGCGGGTCAAGCCTGCTGTTTTGACACCCCCAACTGAAGGTTGACCTCCTCTGGGGGTAGGTTGTTGGGGAGGTTGTCAGGAGCCTGGGCGCCATACTGGACTAGCTGTTGTTCTGTGGTGGGCAGGGAAGTTTTGTGTTGTTTTTGTCTTGCTTTGCAGGGTTGTAGGCAATCATGGTGTAGGGTCTTGTCTTGCTTATGTTTTCCAAGCCCTTGCACAAGGTAAGTGTTATTTTTTTTACCTTTAGAATGATTGCAGGCCCTGCTTTCTTGGGTTGTAGTTTGCTCTTGTCAACATTCATGACCCAAACTTTGTCCCCCACTTCATGTCTGTTGCAGATGGGGACAAAGGTCTTTTTTAGACGTTTATTTTCTCTTTCTATTTGCTTGCTGTTGGCCTCTATTACTTGAGGGTCTGAACAAGGGGGGACTTTACTTAGAATTTCCTGTTTGAGTCCTGTCAATGCTTGAATGATATTTGGCTGTGTGTTGTATACCAGCTCAAAAGGTCTTTTTCTGGTGGATCTGTTCACCTGGGTTTGGCACACAAGTACTGCAGTTAATAGCTGCTTATACCAGTCTTCAGGTCTCCCGGCAGTGAGCTTGGCCAAGGCTTGCACAAGGCTGCCATTTAGCCGCTCTACATGTCCATTGGCCTGCGGGTGGTATGGTGTTGTCACAGTATGTTTGACCCCATTTTTAGCAAGGTATACATTGGTGTTTTCAGAGGTCAATTCTTTTTTTTCATTGGTTATCATGAGTTCTGGCTTTCTGAACTTGCTGATTATTTCTCTTCCTATAAACTGTTGCACTCATTGGCAGTTTGCGCCTTTACTGCTTGGGCTACTGGCCATTGTGTAGCAAAGTCTATGGCAGTGATGATGTATTTCTTATTATTGTGTTTTCCTGGCATGGGACCAGCAACGTTGAGGGCCCACACCTTGAAGGATAGTTGTGTGTGGATGTGCAGTACTGATTTTGGAGGGGCTTTGCTTTTAGCAAATTTTTTGCATACCTCACATTGGTCTAGGACTTTTTGAACGTCACAATACAGGGTTGGCCACCAGGCCTTGTGTTTAAGAAACTCATATAGGTTACAGCTCTTGGTGTGTCCTAGGTCTCTATGATATTGTAGGATGGTGTCCACTTGCTGGTGTGTGGGGATGTAAGGGATGGTAGTCCTGCCGGACATTTTTCTGTGCAAGGTCCCATACACGTCAGAAAATAGGTGTTTGTTTTTGATGACTGTTTCCTTTGTTATGTTGGTTGTACCAGGAGGGAAGCCCTTGTCTTTTGTTTGTAGTACCAAGAGGGGCCAGTCTGGGTCAAGCCCATTTTCTCCTCTTGTGGCATGGACATACAGGCGTGAGAGGGCATCCACCATGGCAAGCTTGGGACCAGGTTTGTACTGTATGAGCATGTTAAATATCTCCAAGATTTCCATCCAGTGGGCTTGGCGGCAAGATATATTTGCTTGAGTTTTAAAATATATGAGCAACTTGTGGTTGGTAAATGCCATGAATTCTTCCTGCTGTTCTAGATAACAAGGCCATTTGACTAGGCAGTGTACAATGGCCAGCAGTTCCTTGTTGTAGATAGGGTATTGACACTTGCCATCTGTCAACTTTCGGGATTCATAAGCTACAGGCAGGAAGTCACCATCATTATTTTTGATTTTTATTGCTCCCCCAATGGATGTATCTGAGGCGTCGTGAGCTTCTCCTTGAGACGTCTAAAAGAGAGGTTGTGTTGGGGGGTCCACACAAACTTGGATTTGGCACCAGTTATGGAGGATAAAGGGGCAGTCAAAACGCCACAGTCAGGTATGAAGCGGCGTACATAGGCTATCATACCCAGGAAGGTGCGGAGTTTCAACTTATCCTTGAGTGATGGCATCTTGCAGATGGCCTGTATCTTTTGACTGTCAGGTTTGATGCTGTCTTTTGAGACTATATGTCCCAGGAAAGACATTTGCATGTGGAAGAACTGGCACTTGAAGGGCTTGGCCAACAGTTTGTGTTATGCCAGGGTAGCAAAGACTGCCTCTAGGTCTTTGTGGTGCTGTTCCACCAAGGAGCTATAGACAATGATGTTGTCTAGGTAGACTAGGCATGCTTGCTTATATGTGGGGCAAACACCTCATTCATTAAGGTCACAAAGGGGGAGGGGGCATTTGTCATTCCAAAGTTGAGCACCACACACTTGTATTAGCTGTATTTAATGCAGAAGGCTGTTTTGGGGATGTCTTCCTCTTTAATACAAATCTGGTTGTAGCCTGAAGTTAGGTCAATCTTGGAGAAGACTGTGACTCCTCCCAAGGCGTCAAAGAGGTTGTCAATCAGTGGTAGTGGATAATGATTCTTGATGGTAACTTTGTTTAAGGCTCAGTAGTCTGTGACCAGATGCAAGGTACCATCCTTCTTGGCCACAAAGAATACAACAGCCCCAAAGGGAGACTGTGAGGGGCAGATAAGCTTTTCTCCATCGCTTTCTTGAGATAGGCACGTAGGGCATTGTCCTTGTTTGGGGTCAGCCTGTAGATAGGACATGCTTTTTGGTACAGCTCCTTTGAGCTGGATGGAATGTTGAATGTGTTTCTCTGGAGGCAACCCAGGTAGAGCTTCCTTGAAGATTTCTGGATGATGGGCCACAATTTTAAAATCCTGAGGTGTGAAGGTATCCTGGTGACCCTTGAAGTGTATGATCTTGTACTGGAAGGAGTCCCAGTCAATTGCCTTCAGGTTTTCCTTTTTTTCCAGGGTCTCTGTGATGCATACAAAGACATGGTTGCATAGGAGTTGATCCACTGAGTCAGGGTAGATCTGGTGGTTAACACCTTCACACTTGATGGTTAACACTGAGGTTGCCCAGTCTATGTGAGGATTGTTCTTTTGTAACCAATCCAACCCTATTACAATGTCAAACTTTGGGAAGTCAATGACGGGACCCTGGATGGTGGAGTGTAGATTCTTGAGCATAATAGAGAAGAGAGTGGTTTCCCTTGTCACAGCAATGTGATGTTCATCAGATAAAACCATGTTTTTAATCCGCAAAGGATTAGTGGCTAGCTTGAACTTGTCTACAAAGCTGCTGTTGACTAAGGGTTTGATCTGTACCCAAGTCCAGGAGTGCCGAGCCTGTGTAACTGCAAAAACAGAAAGAATAGGACATCAGTTTATTGGGATTTCTGGCAATGGTGTACAGTACCAGGTCCTCCAAGGGTACTTGGATCATTGGGCATTAGTCCACGTCCTTGGGTCAGTACTCATCATTGGGTGAGTCAGGAGTTGTGTGGGGAGAGCTTGGCTTGCTTAATGCTCTCCCCAGGCTTTTTCCTCATCTTGATTTCCTTGCGTGGCAGTGATACATAAATGAGTACGGTTTGACTGGCCATTGTTTCCATTCCCATATCCATTTGAACCTGTGGGTTTATGGTTGGTGTTGTTTCTGTTGTTTCCAGGGGATGGTTGAGTGGAGCACCTGTCCGTGTGAGAATCCTTGGGCCTCTCTTGTTTTCCAGTTTGTGCCTTATGGAGGGTGTTGGATGTTTGTTCCGCTTTCTCCACCTTGCAATACAGGCTTTTCAGGTTGATCACCTGGTCCAAGTTCATGTGCCTCATTACATGCAATTTAAGGGCATCATAGTACATGAGGTGTGTGGCTGGGGTGTCAAAGGCCATAGCAGAGGGTGCGCAAAGTTGGAGTTCCTCGTAGGCGCGGGTGAGTTCCTTCACGGTGCCTGTCTGGGTTAAGTTCTTTACTTGATGTATGATCATGAGTGCCGTGTCCTTAAGCACAAACTTTGCCAAGGAGTCTTGTTTGAAGGTATCCCAGTTCTTCTTGGTGTGTTTTTTGTGTCACTTGTTGCACCAGGTGCCAGCGTTGTGGGTCAGTTAGATGGAGATTTCTGCAATCCAAAAATGCTGTGGGAATTCCATCTGGGCCAGCCTGCTCTGGGCAGACTGGATCCATGCAGAAGTGTTGTTGTTGTTGGGTCTGGCAAAAAGTTCCAAGGCAGTGCTTTGTAGTCTTTGGTCTACGTAGGCAGGCATTGTGTTTTTGTTGGTTGGTTGCAGAATAGAAGAGAGAGCCTGAAAGAACCCTTGTGCAGATATGGCGTTGAAGGCAGGTAGTGGGATCACTTATTTCTGGTACAGGACAAAGCCATCAGGTATCTCAGTACCAGGGGTGTACAGAGTCCAGTCCAGCGGGAGGCCAGACATGATTCTGTCAAAGAATTGTTGGCCGCAGCAAGTACAGGCAACAGACAGAATTTTACAAGATGATGTAGGATGAAGAACCTACCTGTGCTACCAATGTTGTAACTGTGCTGTTTTAGCAGAGTTACAAGGGGAAAATATTTAAAAACTAGCTAATGTTCTTTGTTGGAAAATAATGATTATATAGCTGGTGTGAATCATGGGTAACAGGAACATGATAGCGTTGATCACACGGTTGGATGATGAAGGGAGGTGGCTTGATCCTGGTAATGAGTCAAGCGCCAAAACAAGGTATCCACTGTAGGGGATCAGCATTTGTTCATGTTGTTGGATTTGGCAATTTGAGTTGACTTCCTAGTCTGGCTTTGAGTGGCCGGGTAATCAGATTGCAGGTCACAAACCTGCTTGCTTGGAACCTTTCTGGCAGGTCAAGCCTGCTGTTTCAACACAGCCAGTCCCTGGCTTTGATCCAGGACACATTATGGGGACTGGTGACCAGGAACCTCACAAAGATGTTCTCTAGAATAAGCTTAGAGAAGGCCAGGTTTAATGGATATTTGATGAAATTTATAGGGCCAAAGGGGGCACCAGGGGAATAGAATAACTCAGGCTTGGGGACTGTGGAATCTACGGGCAAGATGTCAGAAGCAGAGAGCCTGGTAAATTGATCTGAAAATGGTAAAAAATAAGCTAAAAAAATCAAGATATGTTTTAAACAAATGTTTATAACAGCTTTATTGCTCAAAATCATGATGGAGTTTGACTTACACCTGGAAAGGTATATATATCATCTACCAGGCTTTCATCTTTAAATCAGAAATATGAAAACTTGGGCAACTGGGCACCAGAAACTTTGGAGTGGCAGGATAGCATATGGTACTGGCTTGCATCATTAGCTGAAATTATAGGAGGGACGGCTAGACCTTTTTGTTTGCTAGCCTGATCAAGAGGCACAGGTTTGGATATCAGGTGTCTCTTAGGTTCAGGCTCATGGAAAATCTTCATTTGGATCTTATTAGCATGACAGCAGAAATTTACAGAGCATTTTACAGGTATTTGCTACTAATTGAGTGTAGCTTATATTTACAAATTTGGTACTTTTTCTGGGAATTTCCCGTGCTTGCTGCCAAGATTTTACCATAAGCTGACTTCCATTTAATTTATCAGATTCAAGCCCAAAAAATGGACAGGCAGCCCCCTGGTCCTCAGGGCTGGTGGCCTGCAGGTGGACTTGACCAGTATTTGAAACCTGTTCCCATTATTGTGTTTTGAAAGAAAAAGAAAATGACATATCTGACATAGTCCTTTCCCAGTAAAAGTATCACATATAAAAGGAGCTATAATCTACCCCTAAATGACATAATCAACTCTTAATAATATCTTCTTCTAAAACAAAGACACTATATATTACAATGCTATTTTCTACTTCTATTAGCTGCGCTTAGACAGCACAGTTATAAGACCTACACAATATAAAAATATATCATATTCTGAATAGAGATGATCTGATTATTATTTACTTTCATTTCTCATCTTGTACTGCTGTATTGCTCAAATTTCCAAGTAATCAACTATATTTAGTTTAGGTACAAAAATATTACTACCTAAAATAAAAACAGGAATGCTAATTTTAACCAATAGCTAAAAATTAAGTATATATCAGATGCAGTAAAAAGAATTTACTATTACTTTTCTAGGTGAAAATTGGTCAATATTTTCAAGTCCCAAAGTTGCATTTAAAGGTTAAGCCTATTAAATCAGAGTAAATATAATATTTATTCAACAGACTACATATTAAATGGATAGCAAGAGATAATTATTATATCGTAAATTATTTATTGTAATTAAAACTCATCCTCTATCAATTATTAAAATTTATTCTAGAATGCTTTATTAATTTAAGGATGGTAGTTAATTATTTTATGTGTAGTCCACAAATAAATTTAATGTCCAACTTGATTTAATTTGTGAATTTTAATATAAACCCTTTAAGAGCTACAAATTTGTTGCTCCGTGAAATAAAAATGAAAATTGTGTCTTCCCCTTGGGCTTTATTATTTATTGCTATCTGATTTTATTTGATAAAGTTTGGGTTGTTTTTCGGTTAAAGATTTTGGATTTTATAAGAAATTCATAATAAAAACCTTTATCAGAAACACTTATCTTTCTCAAATAGTACATATTTACTCATCAAAATGAAGTTACATATTGGAATCAGCTTCCAAGTGAAATGGTTTAGATTTTAAATTGTTTTGATTACATCTTTTCTGATTGGTTATATCAAGTATTAAAAGCTCTTCCCTTATTAGACTTTTTTGAGACAGTAAGCCTTTTTAAATTTGTTTTAAATCTGGCACATTTATCCTCAGATAATTTTGATTTTTTAATTCACATACTAAATATCAATCTTATTAACACAATTCTTGGATATTCAAAAAATCATGTTTATCTTATTCCAAAAAGACATCATCAAACGGTCAAAGTTAGTTGTGAGATGTGATAGGCAGGAAAACGCTGAGGAGTTTCTGAGGGCAATGAAAAGGAATTTGTCATTGGAATGCAACTTGATAAATTAGTTAACTGAAGCCAATACCCAATGAAAGAGATTTCAACAATCCTTCTGTTTTATTTATTATTTGGTTACCCCGTCTACACACAGGTATAAAATGGAATCTAATATATCAATTCAATATATTTTATTGTATTTTTAGGTTGGGATATTTGACAACAAAAGAATATAAAGATCTTATTTAAACAGGCTTTCTTAACATTGTAATTTAGCTTTTATTTTTTAGGATACAATTGTATATTCCAAGTATAAATAAAAATAAAAACTTTAAATATGCAGGGTATTATTATTTAGTTAAGTAAAGCTAAGATAATAATCAATCATTAAAAATTTGATTTTCTAAATTCCTTTAAACTGTAGAGGCAATATGTAGCTTTAAAATTAGGTATTGAGCATTAAGATCGGCTTAGTGTTCATAGAGATATGCTGTTTTTTAGTTTTAGTGTAACAAAGCTGAATTCCATATGTATTAGATTGAGTCCTGACCTTTGAATATGACGCAAGCTCAATTTCAGCCTTTCACTCTGTATCTGAGCATCTAGAGCAGCCATAGACATCAAAGTTGGTTCCATTTTGATCGGAATTGTCTAAAAATTCTATCTAGATACTTCATATTATGTAAAATTCATTTGATTGAATTTTAATATTACTACTGTCAGTTTACTCCATTGACATCCTTAGTAAGATGATGTAGTATTTTTAAGGGGAACAGTATTTGATGATGGAATAACAAGCAATGTAACTCTGAAACATCTGCAGCCACTGGATTAGTTAATACATCCATCAACGCTGAAGCACCTGTAGCCACTCAGATCAGGTAGGGCTGCTTCGGCCAAGCCCCGGGCAGCCGCGGCCAGTTTTTGGCTCCTGACCTCATTTCGGATCTCAGCTAACTGAGCTTAGGAATCAAATGGTTGGCAAACCCCTTTCCTTCTGCCCATACCACAATAAAGACATTTGTCACTTGGTATGGGCTTCTTTTTCTTTCGATAAAGCCAACCAGTTTGACGCCGACATGGTTTACGGTGTAGCCAACTGCTAGGCCTCCTCGAAAAGATTCCCAGCCAGACAAGGATATCACATTTGATATAAAGCAAATCCTACTTTCCTATCGGGATTTAAGCTTGGCCACTGACTATGTTGCGTTGAGGAATAGCTCAGGTTTCCTGTACACAAATACACCAGGGAAGTTTTTTATTTTCTTTTTAATTTGTTCTTTAAAGAAGACCTTGCCTGGTTCTGGAAATATAAGAGCAGCATAGTTGAAGCACTATGTATGTATTGATTTTTACGTAAACGCTTGTCAAAGCTACTCGCCAGAAAAGATATCAAAGAAAGCGATGAGTCCTCGGTTACTAAAAGGTAAAGAAAGTTCTATAATTAACTAACACACAAATGGGCTTGCAGAACACAGATTGCTCCGCCTAGTCGTCCTAACTTACCAGGTTCTATGGAAACCACATAAGGTAACAGTTGAAAGTTATAATACTAATTCATAAAGCACATCTTAACTTTAGAAACCCCACTTCGCTTCTGGCCCTTAAAATAAAACTCTTTTGTATGACTCTTGAGTTATAAACCAACTTAAATATTATATTTTTTGAAAATAACAAACGAAAGCGTCATAATCTGTAACCTTTTTCTAACTCGGCAAACATGCTGCTAAATTCCCCAGAAAGCATACATCAATTAAGTAAAACCTGCGCCTCCCAATCAACTAAATAGAAGGCATTTAAACATGACCACCAGTTCAGCGCTAAGGCTGAGAAAAATAATAAGGATGGGTAACTTATCCCTTAGGTCGACTTAGGTACTCCTTTTAGATGGCATTTTAGCCACAACACTTCTATAGTTAAGTTCAAAATAGGAAATAACTTGGCCAAATCAGTCAATCGAAGTACTTGCACAGGTCTTCTTAATATCTAGAAATGCTTTAAGCGTTCCAATCATTGAATTATACTTGTTTAACCAGCATTTCCATGATAAATATTCAAAATTTCTTTCACAAGCCATACACCTCTATTTCTGGGGGTAAATAACTTTTAATATAGAACTGTTAAATTATTTCAACCAAACTAGATATAGTTAAGTATGGGGCTTGGGGAAGACATCTGTCCACAAAAGGAAAATAGAATAAGGAACAAGCTGATCTTTATTGGAATAATGGCAGTGCTAATACCGTGCTGAAGGGCCATTGGGTCACTAAAGAGTGGCACTTGTGGTAATCTAGATAATTTCACATTTCTAGTAAAAGTCATTATTGGGATCTATATTGTAATCGGATTTGCTCCTTATTAGTCCATATGATATACTGTCAGTCAAGGCAATTGAGAAGTGATTTATGTTAGCTACATCATGGAGTGACTTGCCAAGCGCTCTGGTGTATTATGATTTCTGATAGCAACTGGGATGTATATTTTGGTTGTAATAAAAGTTTAAAAGCCTGACCTTTACTTAATAAGCAGTTATTCCTTTTAATAATGCACTTTGAAATAGTTTTTTATTGAAATTTATATCTTCTAAAGTTTTCTATTTTTAAATAATTGTCGAAACAGCAGGCTCGACCCGCCAGCAAGATTTTGAGTAGGTAGGACACGCCATTTCAAAAACGGCAACTCGAAAAACGCTATCTCAATTTATTAGTAAAAACGCCATTTCGACCAAGAAAAACAAGTTTTAAAATTTTAGATTTTTTCAACTCCAAAGGAATCCAAAAAATTCTCAAAAAATAAAATTCAAAAAGATTTATAGGCTTAAAAAAGCCTCAGGATTTCAAATCTGCAATAAAAAATGGGGTCAATTAGTAGAAACATAGTTGTGTAAAGCCCCAAAAAAATAATCCCCAAAGCAACTATTTTCATCTATTTTAACTATAAACTATACTTTAAAATAAGCATATAATTTTATCAAATGCCAAAAAAAGTCAAAAATGGTAAACTTAAAGGAAATGAGAGAGAAGATAAAGAATAGCTTATTGGGAAAGGACTCAAACATTGGTAGAAAGAGCAACTGAGATAGCTTGGAGATGCTCAAGCTTTCTATTCTTAGGATAGTAGGCAAGGGCCACCTTGCTGATTTCAGTATAATTTTTCATTTCCTTGGTCTGCTTGAGGGTATCACCCTTGGTCTTCATACCAGTCTTGAAGAGGCGGGCAGAGATGGCTTGTTGGGTCTTGCGATGCACCATTATTTTGTTGAATTTGGGCTTATGAACCCTGACCCTTGTAGCAAACTGGCTATGCCACCCTTCAAGAGAAGAGGTGTGTTGAAAATTGTGCCATTAATGCTATATTGATATGGCCTTCAAATATTGATAGCTGCAAAGATTTGGCTGGTTTCACTTTCAAGTTCAGAAATTTCTTGCCTTCTGCAAATGGGTCTGGTCTAATATCCACCCATTACGGATTATCATACCTGTCTGTGAATGATCCTGGTATGACCTCATCCCAACATGACCCCCTCAGCCACTCTGTCTTTCTAATGAGTGATCATTGTCCCTTGTCTATCATTTAAGTAGAATCATTTCTCCTAATAAAGACAAGTTTATTCACATTTGCGTTGGTTTTAATAATCTTCAAGCTTTTTCCTTTCCTTTTTGCCAAAAGGACTTTCTCATCTTGTTTTCCAGGAAATTAAGGTATGTGCCCTTAAATTTGCCCTGAAGGCTAACCCAAGGCTAGCTTTGAACCTCAAATCTTTTATTATAAAGATTTCCCGCCATGTCCTCATGGATGTTTTCCCCAGGAGCCAAACACAACAAAATGATGCTCACTACAGGGGCTGCAAGCCCCTCAGTTACCCCGTTCCTGCGCGCGTTCTCTGGTCCTTCTCCCTTTGTTTCTGAAGTACTCAAACAACCTAAATTTTCTAGTCCTCCTCTAGAAGAAGACATCACTGATGCATCCTAAAATCTCATGGTATTGGTTCTGTCCCCGGGCCCGTGTGGGCCCCCTTCCAGATTTCTCTCTTAATTATAAGCAAGCTTGTGCTGCTGCCCGCTCCCTTCTTTACTGTGGCAATGCATAACATCCCTGGTCTCCATCCCAGGTACTCTTCTGAAGACCTGTACTCCTTTCTTTTGGACTTTGGTCTCCCCCTGCGCTGATGAAGTTTATGGATACAATTGGCGTGTTGGTCAACCAGTTCATCCAACCCGCCCTGGTTCACCATCAACTTACATTAGGATCCTAGAATCAACTGTTAAATGCTGTAGCCACTGCTGTCTCAAACAATCATGCTCAGAATATAGCATATCAAGAATGGTCCCATAGTCTCTTTGCGTGTATTTCTGATAACCAGCATGACTCACTGGCCTCTCAGAAGTAATTAACCTCCTTGTTGCATTCCATTTGCTCCTTGCTCCCTGGTTACATCAAAGATTTACTATGAAAATTGGATGAGCATCAGGCAGCGTGGCGCAAACAGATTGAGGCCTTTCTGCTAAATCATTGTCAGGGTTTGAGACTCTGGTTAGTGAACTTAACCAATTCTGAGAACATGTTAATTCACAACTTGAATTGGTTGGAGCTCACATTGATACTTGAGGACGCCATCTGCAGCATCAATATGGTCTAGATAAGGCTGCACTTGGCAACACTCTATATCAAGTACAAAATTATGTGGATGATAGAGTAGCCTCTATTGAGGTAACTCCTCCTGCTCCGTCTGTTGAGGCCCCCTCCAACTTTGAGACCAAGGTATGAGAAGCAATAGCCGAGCTCAAAGCTACCACTTGGCGCCAATCTTCTGTCTAAAACCCCTCTCCAGTCAAACCTATGCCTGACCCTCATATTGCTTTGCTCACTGATCAAGTGGCTACTTTGCAAGGTGAAATTGAGTATTTGAGGCAAAACCTCTCTAATTCTGAGGACTCGTCATCTGAGTCTGAAGGTGGAGAAGAAGGTGAAGTCGCTAATACTCCTGCTCATGGCAATCATGGTTGCTGCCCTGGTTTGGAAGGCCAACCCTGGTTCAACTGCACACGTGCTCTGGATCAGCTTGCAGAAGTAACAAATGATGTAGCTGATAGGCAAGACACATTGGAAAGAGAGATACAAAACCTCTCCCAATTTACCAAGACTATGAATGGACAAGTTGTCCCCTTGGTTGCTCAGGCCACTTCTCTAACCACCTTCCTCAATGAGATTACTGGCACCTTAGCGGTGCAACAAATTAAGATTATCAAATTTGGAGCTGCTGCCGCCACTGCTAGGGATATTAGTGGGCGGAGCAGCTCTACCTTGGATACCCTGGAGGAAAGCCTTTGGCTCCTCTGGGCTAGACAACCTGCTGCTGAATCCAAGTTTGAAGGCGATCCTCACATTAACGTCCTCAACCCAGTTGAAAACAGTCAGTCCTTGTCCTCGTCCATTGACCTGAATTACAGACCGATCTTTAAACAGATATTTGATCCTAAAACCTCTACCGTTGCTGCCTTCCTAACTATTTACAAGACTGTAATGTTTAGGGCTACTGATGAAATCAAAAAGGAACACATCCTCACCTGTCTCTGTCTCAGCTGCCAATAAGTGATGGTCCCCAAGCTCCCCTCCATTGTCACTTGGGAGGATATGAAGGGCCTCCTTATTGAGGAGTTTGGAGGAGATCTCAGCTTGGAGGTCAAGAAGGATGCTTTTATGCACATTGCTTTTAAGCCCAAGGAAACACTGGCTGAGTTTGTGGATTGCTTCTACATTGAAGGCTAACAGTTAATCACCAGTCAACAGTTAGCTCCCCAGGAAGCTTACACAGCTTGTTCAAATGCTTTGAAAGTGAACCAGCTTATATGCCTACACTTTAAGGCACACAAGGCTTCACTCACTTCCATGAAGAGTATTAAGACGCTCTTACAAGACATGCATTTGACCCATGGAGGTATGGTGGTACGTGAAAATAAAACCAGTAATGCTGGGACTACTTCTCATATGCTGCGCATTGTGATGCTTTATCAGGTGGACAGACTAGGAGGCAAGGTTGTCATAAATGTGGCCAAATAGGGCACCACTTGCGTACTTGCACTAATCCCCAAGTGTAAGGTTGTGATACTAAGAAACAGGCAGGAAAAGAGAGGTCCGCTTAGAAAAGGAGACACCCTCTGCTGACCAATCTCCCCCGTCTCCCCCTGATCCTCCTTCTGATGAGGAGGCTCCGTCTTCCTCTGGCCCAACTATTTTTCACCTATTCCACAATCTCTCCAGTGATTCAGACCCTGAAGATTCTGATAGTGAAGATTCTGATAGTTATGGCTATTCTGTTCTGGCTGTTCTGGAAACTATCTCTGTCCTATACAAGCTTTGCTCTGGGAAGACCACCACCACTTTCTGAGTACCTGCAAGTGAAGCCAAAGCCATGGTGGCTTGCCCTTACCTAGCCCAGGCCCATTGACCTCCTGTCTTGGTAGATTCTTCTGAGGAAGCAGCCAAGCTAGCCAAAGCTCTCTTCCAAAATGTAACTGTATCTCTCCTGCTACAGACTTTATATAAGAAGATTCCTGCATTACAGTGCATGTTAGCTAAATGGGAAAAGGAGCTAGAGGCTGCGCAAGATGTTTTGGCAGTCTTGTCCCCCTTTGGGAAAGATACAACCCACGTGGAAGTATCAATACAAAAGGTTAAAATCAAAGCCATCCTGGACATGGGCTCTCCAGTCAATGTAGTATCTTTAAAACTAATGAAGAAACTTAAGCTGGCACCTGACCTCAACTACACTCAGTCATATGGCACAGCTGGCATGGCACAAATGCGGGCCATTGGTGCCTACTCTGCTCTACCCATGAGGTTTGGGAAACTCCTCATTGCTTCCCCCGCTGTAGTCCTTGGGAACAAAAGCTATGACCTCTTGGTTGGTACACAATTTCTTCAAGAGTATAACAGGATTGTGAACTTACAAGATGGATATCTTACACTCTTAGGATATGAGGTCCCTTTGATTTTTGAGGAACCTCCACGCCTCCTAGGAAAAACTTCTTAAAACTTGTGTGCTTGAGTACCCTATGGGTATATTCTCTCTCAAGTATAGGACTCATTCCTCTAACATGCACACCCCTCCTCCTTCCTGCCCTGTGGGAGAAGGGGTACCTCTTCTTGCCCCTGCAGCTATCATCATTCCTCTGGGCTCCCAGGTGGTGATTGATTCTCAGATTTCTTACAAACCACCTGAAAAGTTGTTCTTGGAACTCTACTCACCTGAATCCTTAAGTCTTAAGGAACCCTGCCTGTGTCCTGGGATTCTAGATCAAACCCACAAAGAGCCCGTACAATTACTGCTTGCCAACCTGACGGCCTTGCCCATGCAGGTGACCTGAGGCCAGGTTGTAAGACATGGTCATATATTGGGAGCTGAACAAGTGGCCTCCCTCTACCCCTTTGGAACTTTTAGTGACTTCAATCTACCTGAAGACAATCCCTAAGTTCTCTCCTTATTCACTACTGCCAACTTCCCCCAATTGTCTCCCATCCAACAAAAAGATGTATTGGACCTGCTCAATTAGTTTAGAAACATCTTTGCCTCTGGACCTACAGACTATGGCCTGGCTAAAGGGGTCATCCATCAGATTGACACTGGTGATACACCCTCTTTTTGTGCCAAACCATACCATTGTAGTAGGGTGGAGGATGCTCAAGTGTCTAAAAAACTCAAAAAACTACTAGACACTGGGTTACTGGCTCCTTCCCAAAGTCCTTGAGCTTCCCTGTTACTGATCCTCAAGAAGAAGGATGGAGGACATTGCATTGTAATGGACTATTGCCGCCTGAACTCTCTCACCAAGAAAGACTCATACCCCTTGCCCAGAATTGACAATGCTCTCAGACAGCTGGGTGGTTCTAAGTTTTTCTCAGCCATGGATATAGCCTCTGGATACTGGCAAGTTGACTTATCTCCTTAAGATAGAGAAAAGGCTGCACTTATCACCTCAGAAGGCTTTTTTGAACCCACTTGTATGCCCCAAGGACGCTGCAATGCCCCTGCTACATTTCAAAGGGCTATGGACTCCATCCTACAAGACCTAAAGCTCTCTTGTGTCCTCGTGTACCTTGATGACATTACTATATTAAGTGCTACCTTTACTGACCACTTGGAGCACCTCAAGGCTGTCTTCATAAAGATCTGCAAAGCTGGCTTGAAACTCAAACCCTCCAAGTGCTCCTTCTTTAAAGAACGCCTTGAGTTCTTAGGTCATGAGGTCACTCAAACTGGAATCTGCCCCATGAATAACAAGGTGGAAGCCATCAACAAGAGGCTACCTCCTACAAATCTTCAAGAGGTTCAAGTATTCCTTGGTATGATGGGCTACTACCAACAGTTCATACCTGATTTTGCTGAGCTGAGTGAACCCCTTGTCCAACTGCTTTGCAACGTCCCCTTTGAGTATCTGACAGCCAACAGCAAGCATTCAAAGCGTTGAAGGCCAAACTCAAAGAGGCTCCTATCTTGGTCTACCCTGATTATGATAAAGAGTTCATATTGTATACTGACACTAGCAGAGTAGCTGTGGGTGCCATCTTAGCCCAGCTTGACAACAAAGACGTAGATTGACCTGTAGCCTACTCTTCATGAGTCCTCAATAAGCACAAGAAGAACTACATCATCACCGAAAAGGAATGTCTAGCAGTGCTGGATGCAGTAAAACAGTTCAGGCATTACATCTATGGGACCCACTTCACAGTGGTCACAGATCACTCCTCCCTCAAATGGCTACAACAACTAAAGAAGCCTGAAGGTCAATTAGAGCGTTGGGCTCTATGCCTGCAGGGATACAATTTCACTGTGATACACTGACCTGGGGCCCAACATCAGAAAGCTGATGGCTTGTCAAGGATGCTAATACTAGCTATCCACCCTGCTGATGCTGATTGCCTATAAAAATTAATAAGGTACCCTGACTCTTGAACCACTGAGCCAGAAGACATCTGCTTGGTGCTACAAACCCTATCCAAGGACACTGTAATTCAAGATAGGTAGCTCTTCAAAAAAGTCAACAATGCCTATCTACCCTATGTTTGCCCTAGCATGAGGATAGCCATTATTCTCCAAACTCACATTGAAACTGGGCATGGGGGTATAGACAAAACTCATGACTGGTTATACAAGAACTTCTACTGGAAGAACATGTGCCTTCTGATCCATGATGTTCTTGCCTCCTGCAATTTGTGCCAACTCCAACGCCCTTGCCTGTCCCAACGCCAATTCAAGATCATCCCCCCTAAGCATGCTTTCCACACTGTGAGTATTGATGCTGTTGGGTCTTTCTTTTGGTCTAGGTCTGGGTGTCAATTTATCTTAGTCACCATAGACCATTTTAGCAAATGGGTTGAAGCCAGAGCAACCAAAGATATAACTGCCAAGACCACGGCTACTTTATTGCTGCAAGACATCTTATATTAACATGGCTGCCCTCAAGTCCTGCTTTCTGACAATGGTATCAACTTTAATGCTTGCCTCATCAAGTCTATTGTCAAAGCTATGGGGACCCACCAATCTTTCTCTGCGCCATATAACCCTTTGACTAATGGAACTGTCAAACAAGCCAATTCCTCCCTGGTGCCCATAATTAGGAAGCTCACGCTCTCTGACGCTGCCAATTGGTATATGTTCCTCCCTGCTGCCCTCTTTGCTTACCAACTCAGTAGACACCAAGTAACTAGTCAGTCCCCTTTTGCCATGCTGTATGGACGTGAAGCCGCTACCCCCTCAATCTTGGGACCCCCTTGATTGAAGTTGATGCGTCTGTAAATCCTGAGGCCCATGTTAAAGACTTAACCAATTGTATCATTGACATCCAAGCAACAGCTTATTCCACTGCTTACAAGGTTAAGGCCCTGGAGCTCTCCCTGTCTAATGCTGCTAGAGCCCCCCTCCCTGAGTACCAAGTAGGTGACCTGGTTCTCTACTACCAGAATTGTACAGGTGGTAGAGCTCATAAGCTGGATTCCCTCTGGGTTGGGCCCTGTGAAGTCACCTTTAAAAAGGGTGTTGAGTATACCGTGAAATTGCTGTCTTCTAGACATCCTTTTGTCTGCGCCACTCCAAATTTCTCTGCAAATATCAACTCCCTGTGTTCAATCTTGAGGGGGGGGATGTCAGAAATTGCACCATTAATGCTATATAAATATGGTCTTCAAATATTGATAGCTGCAAAGATTTGGCTGATTTTGCTTTTGAGTTTGGAAATTCCTTGCCTTCTGCAAATGGGTCTGGTCCAATATCCACCCATTCCTGATTATCATACCTGTCTGTTCATGATCCTGGTATGACCTCATCCCAATGTGACCCCCTCAGCCACTCTGTCTTTCTAATGAGTAATCACTGTCCCTTGTCTACTATTTAAGTAGAATTTTTTCTCCTAATAAAGACAGGTTTATCCACATTTGTGTTGGTTTTAATAATCTTCAAGCTTTTTCCTGTCCTTTCTGCCAAAAAGGACTTTCTGATCTCATTTTCCAGGAAATTAAGGTATGTGCCCTTAATTTTACCCTGAAGGCTAACCCAAGGCTAGCTTTGAACCTCAAATCTTTTGTTATAAAGATTTCCCGCTGTGTCCTCCTGGATGTTGTCCCCAGGAGCCAAACACAACAGGGTGGTCTTGATTAAACCATCTTTTACATGCTTAAAGCAGTTCCAGGTGATTGAGTCACCGCCCTTTCTGATATGGCGTGTTCCTTAAAAGATACCAACCCATTGAGTTTCAAAATACTCAATAAAAGGTGCAAAGGCTGTCTGGTTGGCAATGATATAAGGATGGCGGAGGAGGGCGTCATAAAAGGCATTAGTTTCCTACTTTCTAACCAGAGCAAGGGCAGTAAAGCAATTAAAAACGTTCTTGGCTTCTTTGGTGCCTTCAGATTTGACCAGCTCATGAAGGTCAGAGCACTTTTGGAGGCAGTGGCAGAGTGCCTGCAAGAAGTGGAAGTAGCATCCCTGAGGGGAGCTCTTGAAGACTCAAATAAAGGCATTTTCCTGAGCCTATTCAAAATCCACTACCAGATATTTATGATAGGGAAAGCTTTTGGGTTGCTTCCAAGTTGTGATGGCTTCCTCTTCCTGTGACTGGGCCTTTTTCTTGCGCCCTCTGGTCTCCTTGGGCTCCTCTTTTATGGTTGGGAGGATTTCATCCAACTTGGCCTTTAGGATTATGAGTGCACAGAAATATTTTTCCTGCTTCTTGTTGGGAAGGAAAAAGAAGACCAGGGGAAGAACTAGATTACCAACCTGCCCATGGATATTCCAAAGCTGGCTGAAGAGCTTTGGCCAGGTTGAGAAAGTTCCATCTGCAAGCCAGGTCTTGCATTTTAACAGGTTTCACAGATCCTGGCTTGTGACAAAGCAGATAATAGGCTCAGGGGCATGTTGACCATCATGGTGAAGAAGGAATCTCTCCTAATGGCGAGATAATTTTTGTTCCTTAGTAAGGATCAATTGGTCAATGGAGCTTGCACTGACGCCTTCAGTGCTCAGAGCATATATCTGATCAGTGAGATATCTCTGTAGTTTTGAGGCGCCACAAATAGTAGCAAGCTGGGTATCATTTAAATTGAGGAGTGCATCAGTGACAACCTCAGTGGCAGTTTGATCCTTGGTGGTTGGGATTACCTGGCAAAGAAACCAGCAGATAAGTTGGTAAAGGGGGTTGAAAGGCTCAGCACAGTCATGGTTGACAGTTAGGGCTTTAAATCTAGTGAACCCATAAGTAGTGAGTCTAGCTGAGCAGCTAACGTTATCACATTTGTGTGTTGTTGACAGATGGGTTTCTTCTCATCATTACAGCCAAAGCTGTAGCCCTTGTAGACAAAGCTGGCACCCCCTTTCTTTGTCATGATGGGGTAGCTGGCAGGATATGTGGCAAGCACAGCAAAGGTGCCATTTTGATTGCATACATTGCAGACGGTGTTAAGATCCCAGAGCTCAATTTGGTCATCTGAAGGAGAACCAGGCTCCTGCTTCTCTTCCTCTTCAGGCTCTGAGGTGGGATCAGAGTGGCAATTGAAGTTGAATAACTTCTCTTGAGGATCAGAGGGGGAGTACACAAAAGGAGAGTATGGAGGGGTAGGACTGTTTCCCTCTGGCTCAGGTGATGGAGTTGGGGTCTCGGGGGGAGATTTGACCTTAGAAGGATGCTTCTTTGGGGTAGTCTTGGCCTTTTTGGCCTTTGGAGGAGTGATATTGAACTTTGAGGCCTTGGGCACAGCTTTGGTAGTTGACTTGGGAGGCATCTAAAAGTGAATTAGTATCAAAATATGAGCAATTTGGGGGTTGTTTTTGAAAAGAAAAATTAGAATGTTTATAATACAAAAATTAGTAGTTTTTTTTACATAGAATTGTAGAGAAGATCTAAAATATATATTATCAAAATTTCAATGTTTTTTTTTGTAAAAATAAATTTTTTATTAGTAACACAAGTATGCAAAAATTTGAGTTTTGACTGAAAACTTGCAGTCAAAATGGCGTTTTTGAGGTGACTTAATTGAGGTGCTGTAGCTCAAAAACATAGTGTTTTTGACCATTTTTATATTAAATTAAGAAATCTACGGTGGAGCTACTTCAAACGGGCCAAATAGTAAAACTTGAATTTATCAAAAAATAGCTTATACAACTGGAGTGAAAAAGTACCCAGTTGTTTAGAGGAGGTCAAAAAATATATATATGCAAAGTTTCAGTTAATTTCTTACATTTTTATTAATATGGTATTTGACATGAATATGTACTTTTGAAAAGTGAAAAGCAAGAATTGCGGGAGGGGAATTGATATAGCGTAGCCTGGCGTCATATGTAATTTCCTCTTATTTTCCCCTATTCATTGTGCGCCTTGAATCAATTAGGTGATATGAAACTTGGTGGAATTTGAAGTGACGTAAATCAAAATGGTGTAATCACCCCCTTCCATATTACAATCACTATTAAAACATTTTATTAAGAGAACCCTTATCAATCTATATTATGTATAATAAAGTTAAAAATTACATATAACAAAACTGGTTTTTTACCCAGCAATGACAATCACTAGAAGGACTATCATAGTGGCGTCTTTTTTGGTTGTTCTTAGTATAAGTGTCTTGGATTAATACTATAGGAACATCTTCTGGCACTATACAACAGGATTTATTTTAGTTTGGGTATAAGCTTATTTTAGTTAAAGATAAATAGCATGATTCAAAATAAGGTAAAGTTGAGATGGCGTAAACACATCCCACACTAAGTGATTTCATATGTAAATAAAGCTAGCAAAATAAGATTTAATTAATCTGACTTGAAGTGACAGAATTGAGATGGCGTAAATTCAAGATGCTGCATTAATAAAGTATATGTAAATTATAACTATTTTTTTAATTTTTTTGTGATTCAAAATCACTAACACAAAAAACGCCATCTCAAATTAAATTTGAGATAGCGTAAACCAAAGTGGCGTTTTTGAGATAGCATGTCCTACCTTTGAGTAAGCAGATTTGTGACCCGCAATCTGACTATCCTGTCACTTGGAGCCAGACTAGGAAGTTAATTTGAATTTCCAAATCCAACAACATGAACAAATGATGATCCCTTATGGTGGATACCTCATTTTGGCACTTGACTCATTACCAGGATCAAGCCACCCCCTTCACCATCCCACTGTGTAATCAACACTATCATGTTCCTATTATCCACAATTCACAATGAATATATAATACCTATCTCTCAATAAAGAATATTATCTAGCTTCTAAATATTTTCCCTTTATAACTCTGCTAAAACAGCACAGTTACAACATTGGTAGCACAGGTAGGTTGTCCATCCTACCTTGTCTTGAAAAAATTCTGCCTGTTGCCCGTACTTGCTGTGGCCAACAAATCCTTGGCAGAATCATGTCTGGCCTCCTGCTGGACTGGACTCCGTACACCCCTGGTACCAAGATACCTGATGGCTTTGTCCTGTACCAGAACACAGTGATCCCACTACCCGCCTTCAACGCCATATCTGCACAAGGGTTCTTTCAGGCTCCCTCTTCTATTCTGCAACCAACTGACAAAAACACCATGTCCGCCTACGTAGCCCAAAGATTGAAAAGTGCTGCCTTGGAACTTTTTGCCAGGGCCAACAACAACAATGCTGCCGCATGGATCCAGTCTGCCCAGAGCAAACTGGCCCAGATGGAATGCCCACAGCAATTTTGGATTGCAGAAATCTCCATCTGCCTGACCCACAACACTGGCACCTGGTGCAACAAGTGGCACAAAGAACACACCAAAAAGAACTGGGATACCTTCAAACAAGACTTCTTGGCAAGGTTTGTGCTTAAGGACATGGCACTCATGATTGTACGCCAAGTAAAGAACCTAACCAAGACAGGCATTGTGAAGGAGCTCACCCGCACCTACAAGGAACTCTGGCTTTGTGCATCATCTGACATGGCCTTTGACACCCCAGATACACACCACATGTACTATGACGCCCTCAAGTCACTTGTAATGAGAAACATGAACCTGGACCATGTGACCAACCTTCAAAGCCTGCACCATGAAGCAAAGAAAGCAGAACAAACATCCAACACCCTCCATAAGGCACAAACTGGAAAACAAGAGAGGCCCAAGGATTCTCACACAGGCAGGCGCTCCACTCAACCACCCCCTGGAAACAACAGGAATAACACCAACCATAAGCCCACAAGCTCAAAAAGACATGGGAATGGAAACAATGGCCAGTCAAACTGTACTCATTTCTGTATCACTGCCACGCAAGGAAATCAAGATGAGGGAAAAGCCCGGGGAGAGCATTAAGAGAGCCAAGCTCTCCCCACAAAACTCCTGACTTTCCCAATGATGAGTACCAACCCAAGGACGTGGACCAATGTCCAATGATCCAAGTACCCTTGCAGGACCCGGTACTGCACACCACTGCCAGACATCCTAATAAACTGATGTCCTATCATTTCCGTTTTTGCAGTTACACAGGCTTGGCACTCCTGGACTTGGGTGCAGATCAAACCCTAGTCAACAGCAGCTTTGTAGATAAGTTCAAGCTAACCACTAATCCTTCACAGATTAAAAACGTGGTCCTGGCTGATGAACACCACATTGCCATGACAAGGGAAACCACTCCCTTTTCCATTATGCTTGAGAACCTCCACTCCACCATCCAAGGCCCCATCATTGACTTCCCAAAGTTTGAATTTGTACTGGGGTTGAATTGGGTTACAAAGGAAAAATTCTCATGTAGACTGGGCAACCTCAGTGTTGACCATTAAGTGTGAATGTGTCAATAATCAAATCTACCCTAACTCAGTGGATCAACTCCTATACAACCACGTCTTTGTGCGCATCACAGAGACCCTGGACAAGGAGAAAAACCTGAAGGCAATTGACTGGGACTCCTGCCGTACAAGATCATACACTTCAAAGATCACCAGGATACCTCCACACCTCAGGATCACATATTGTGGCCTGCCATCCAGAATACTTCAAGGAAGCTCTACCCGGGTTGTCCCCTGAGAAACACATTCAACACTCCATTCAACTCAAAGGAGCTGTACCCAAAGCACGTCCCATCTACAGGCTGACCCCAAACAAAGACAACACCTTATGTGCCTACCTCAAGGAAGCATTGGAGAAAGGACTTATCTGCCTCTCACAGTTTCCTTTTGGGGCCGCCATATTCTTTGTGGCCAAGAAAGACAGCACCTTAAGTCTGGTCATGGACTACCAAGCCCTAAACAAAGTTACCATCAAGAATTTTTATCCACTACCACTGATTGACAATCTCTTTGACGCCTTGGGAGGAGCCACAGTCTTCTCCAAGATTTATCTGACTGCAGGCCACAACCAGATTTGTATTAAAGAGGAAGACATCCCCAAAACAGCCTTCTACACTAAATACAGCTCATGTGAATGTGTGGTGCTCAACTTTGGCATGATAAACGCCCTTTCCAACTTTGTGACCTTAATGAACAAAGTGTTTGCTCCACACATAGGCAAGCATGCCCTAGTCTACCTAGACAACATCATTGTTTACAGCTCACTGGTGGAACAGCACCACAAAGACCTAGAGGCAGTCTTTGCTACCCTGGCACAACACAAACTGTTGGCCAAACCCTTCAAGTGCTATTTCTTCCGTGAGCAATTACCCTTCCTGGGACACATAGTCTCAAAGGACATCATCAACCCCAACAGTCAAAAGATACAGGCCATCTGCAAGATGCCGTCACCCAAGGATAAGTTGGAACTCTGCACCTTCTTAGGGATGGTGGCCTATGTACGCCGCTTCATACCTGACTGTGGCGTTTTGACTTCCCCCTTGTTTGCCATAACAGGCACCAAATCCAAGTTTGTGTGGACCTCCCAACGTGATATCTGTTTTAAACGCCTCAAGTAGAAGCTCATGGCAGCTCCTAAACTGAAATACCCCAAATGTGACGGGGAATGCCAAATGGAAACAGACACCTCAGATGCATCCATTGGTAGAGTATTATGAATCAAAAATAATGATGGTAACTTCCTGCCTGTAGCTTATGAATGATGAAAGTTGACAGATGACAAGTGTCAATACCCTATCCACAACAAGGAATTGCTGGCCATCATACACTGTCTAGTCAAATGGTGTTGTTATCTAGAACAGCAGGAAGAATTCACAGCATTGACCAACCACAAATTGCTCATATATTTCAAAACTCAAGCAAATATATCTTACTGCCAAGCCCGCTGGATGGAGCTCTTGGAGAGATTCAATATGCTCATACAGTACAAACCTGGTCCCAATTTGCTATGGCAGACGCCCTCTCACGCCTATATGTCTGTGCCACAAGAGGGGAAAATGGGCTTGAACCAGACTGGCCTCTCTTGGTACTATGAACAAAGCATGAGGGTTTCCCCCTGGTACAACCAACATAAAAAAGGAAACAGTCATAAAAAACAAACAGCTATTTGCTGATGTGTACGGGACCCTGCACAGAAAAATGTCCAACAGTACAACCATCTCTTACATCCCCACACACCAGCAAGTAGACACCATCCTACAATATCACAGAGACCTCAGAAACACCAAAAGTTGAAACCTATATGAGTTCCTTAAACACAAGGCCTGGTGGCCAACCCTATATTGTGACATTCAGGAAGTACTAGACCAATGTGAGGTATGGAAATTTTTTTCCAGAAGTGAAGCCCCTCCAGAATCAGTACTATCCATCCACAAACAACTACCCTTCAAGGTGTGGGCCCTCAACGTTGTTGGCCCCATTCCAGGAAAATACAATAATAAGAAATATATCATCACCATCATAGACTTGCTACAAGATGGCCAGTAGCCCAAGCAGTAAAGGCGCACACTGGCAATGTTGTACAACAATTCATTAGAAAAGAGATAATCAGCAAGTTTGGAAAGCTAAAACTCTGGATAACCAATAGAGAGAAAGAATTGACCTCTGAAAACACCAACATATACCTTGCTGAAAATAGGGTCAAACATACTGTGACAACACCATACCATCCACAGGCCAATGAACGCGCAGAGCAGCTTGATGGCAGCCTTGTGCAAGCCTTAGCCAAACTCACCGCCAGGAGACCTGAAGACTGGTATAAGCAGCTATCAACTGCATTACTTGTGTGCCAAACCCAAGTGAACAGATCCACTGGAAAAAGCCCTTTTGAGTTGGTATACAGAACACAGCCAAATATCATTCATGCATTAACAGGACCCAAACTGGAAATCCCAAGTAAAGTCCCCCTGTGCTCAGACCCTCAAGTTATAGAGGCCAACAGCAAGTAAACAGAAAAGGAAAATGAACGTCTGCAAAAAATCTTTTTCCCCATCCAAGATAGACATGAAGTTGGGAACAAAGTTTGGGTCATGAAAGTTGATAAGAGCAAAGTACAACCCAAGAAAGTAGGCCCAGCAATCATTCTAAAGGTAAACAACAATATCACTTACCTTGTGCAAGGACTCAGGAAGCGCAAACAAGACAAGACCCTATATCATGATTGCCTGAGACCCTGCAAAGCAAGACAAAAACAATGTGAAACTGCCCTGTCCGCCACAGAACAACAATTAGTCCAGTATTGCGCCCGGGCTCCTGACAGCCTCCCTGACAACCTACCCCTAGAGGAGGCCAACCTTCAGTTGGGGGATGTCAAAACAGCAGGCTCAACCCTCCAACAAGGTTCTGAGCAAGCAGGTTTGTGAACCACAATCTGATTACCTGGCCAATTTAAGCCAGACTAGGAAGTCAACTCAAATTACCAAATCCAACAACATGAACAGATGATGATCCTTTATGGTGGATACCTTAATTTGGCGCTTGACTCATTACCAAGATCAAGCCACTCCCTTCACCATCCAGCTGTGTGATCAACACAATCATGTTCCTGTTATCCTTGATTCACAATAACTATATAATCACTATCTCTCAATAAAGATTATTATCTAGCTTCTAATTTTTTTCTCCTTGTAACTCTGCTAAAACAGCACAGTTACAATACCACATCATCTCCTCTCAGCGGCTGGCTCCGCTGAACACTTATTGTCATCTTTTGTACAGCCCACCTTAGCCCATCACCATTTGGTGGTGGGGCTTCACATTCAGGAGATTTCATCTCTACAAGCCACTGTCACTCATCACTGGAATCAGTTTGCGGCCTACCAGCAGTGGATCCACTCTCTTTTTCTTAGTGTTGGACAATCAGCACAACTCTATCACTTCCCAATTCCGCTTGGTCAATTCCATTGAACAAATGAGCCAGTCCATCCCTGAGTACGTTAGAGAGCGTCTTCATGAGTTTCACCAATTGGAACAGCCCTGGCGCACCTAAGTAGATTCCACTGTAAACGCCTATCTGACCAATTTTGAGCAACTTGTGCAGCAGCTCAACAATCTCAGTGCTTAATCCTTTGACCAATTGAAGCAAGTAGCAGCCCTTGCTGCAAAAGGCCCCTGCAAACTTGGCAAATAATTTGATCAAGAAAGGGCTGCTACAGCTGCTACCATTGCCAAACTTCAGACTCAAGTGAATAAACTGTCTACACCAAAGCCAGATGCCCTGCCTTCTCCTCCAGCTGATGATTTGGTGGATAGAGAGCAAAGACTATGGGACGCCATTTGAGAGTTAAGAGCATCCACTTGCAGTCAGGATTGCCCTACCAAAGCCCCTCAGCCAGATCCTCAAGTGCTTGCTCTGACGGCTCAAGTTGCTGAATTACAATAAGATGTTTCTACCTTGTGTGAGATGATGGCGCTGACTGTTAGTTCAACAGGGGTTACGGATGAAGATGGCTGTTGCCCTGGCTTTTCAGGAGCTCCCCACATTTACTGCGCTAGAGAGTTGATAGCTCTGGCCAACAAGGTGGATCATTTGAAACAAGACCACTCTGAGCTTGATAATGATGTACAGGAAATGAGTGAGTTAATTAATTTGGTAAATGTCAGGTTTGCTCCTTGCCTTTTGGTGGGTCCGTCTCTTACCTCTCAACTGGCTGAACTGTCCTGGGTAGTAACTGCCCAAGGCCAACACCTAGATGACACTGAGCAGCAGACCACCCTAGCTAATAATACAGGCACCTGCACTGCTGAAACCTTGACTACCCTTGAAGAAAGTGTTTTCCAGTTGTGGGCCAGGCAGCCCCCCTCCAAATCCAAAGCAGAATTCTCCCTGCGCATAAATGTACTTGATGGCAACAATGGTGGCCCAACTCCTGAAGCACATCTCAAGCCTACCTTTAAACAAGTCTTTGATCCCAGAACCTCAACCATTGCAGCTTTCCTAACTATCTATGAAACTGCCATTAGATGAGCATCAGATGAGGTTAAGAAGGAGCATATTCTGACATGTCTATAACTGAATTGCCAGGAGGTGGTGGTTCATGAACTACCCACCATTGAAACATGGGAAGATATGAAGCAGCTTCTGATTGAAAATTTTGGTTGTGACCTTAGCCTGGAAGGAAAAAGGACACTTTTATGCACATTGCTTTCAAGCCTAAAGAGATGCTATCTGAGTTTGCAGACAGATTCTACATGGAAGGACAGCAACTGATAACAAGCAGACAATTGACGGCGCATAAAGCTTACATGGCTTGCACTCAAGCCCTCAAGGTTAACCAGCTTCTGTGCCTCCATTTCAAAGCCCATAAAGCTATGCTTTCCTCCATGAAGAGCATAAAGACACTATTGCAGGATATGCACCTTACCCCTTCTGGAGAAGTAGTGCAGTAAAATTGTGCTGCCACTAATTCTGGTTTGTCTTCATGTGGCCCTCATATTCTCACCATGAACTTGCAGAATCCTACTTGACGCCAAGGGTGCCATAACTGTGGGCAGATAGGTCACCATTCTTGAGTCTGCACCAATCCTTGGATTAAAGGGGCTGATCCCAAGAAGCAGGCAGGAAAAGAACAGTCAACCTAGAGGCAGAGATGCTTTTGGTTGACAATTCATCCCAGTCCTTTGATTCCCCCCTCTATTGCTGACTCTGATTCTGCTGACACTGAGGCCCCTCCCATTCTGCTGCTATTCCACAACATCTCTGACAACTCTGACATGGACAATTCTGATATGAAAGATCCTGACGCCTATGGGTATTCAGTTCTTGCTGTCCACAAAACTATTGCAGTCCCTTATAAGCTATGTTCTGAGAAAACTACACCAACTGTCAAGCCTCTGCTTGAAGCCAAAGAGGTTGTCTCTTGCCTCTACCTTAATCAAGCCAAGAGATCCCCTGTGCTTTTCAAGCCTTCCAAGGAGGCTGCTGAGATTGCTGAAGCTGTGTTCAAAAAGGTTTCAGTCTTGCCTCCTCTCCAGACTGTCTATAAGGAGTTCCCAGGATTGAGATGCATGATTGAGAAATGGGACAAAGAGTTAACAGAAGCCCAAGATATTCTGGCTGTTTTCCCTCCCTTTGGGAGTACTATCACTTATTTGGAAATATCCATCCAAAAGGTGACAATTAAGACTGTCTTAGACACAGGATCTTCTGTTAATGTTGTCTCCTCAAAGCTTGTCAAGAAGCTCAAACTTGCCCTTGACCTTAACTATCACCAGTTGTATGGCACAGCTGGGCTATCCATGAATTGTGCTATAGGAGCTTATTCTGCTCTTCCCATGCAGTTTGGCAAACTACTCTTGGCCGCGCCTGCTGTTGTCTTGGAGAATAAGAGCTACAGCCTTCTAGTTGGTACTCAATTCCTTAGGGAATACAATGTGGTCATCAACTTAAAGGACAGCTACCTCTCTATATTAGGGTATGAGGTCCCTTTGATCTTTGAAGAGCCAGTTAAAGTTCCTGGGAAGTGCCTCAAGACATGTGCCTTAGAATATCCCACAGGTGTTTTCACTTTAAAATACTTACCCATTCTACCAACATGAAGTGTCCTCCTATGGCTTGTCCGGTGTCTGAAGGGATTCCTCTTTTTGGTCATTCCGCTTTAACCATTCCCCCTGGATCTCAGGCTATCCTAGACTCCTAAATATTGTATGAGCTACCTGAGTGTACGTTCCTAGAGTTATACTCTCCTCCCTTTCTTGGACTCAATGAGCCCTATCTCTGTCCAGGAATCTTGGATGTCTCTCATAAAGACCCTGTTCAATTGCTAGTTTCCAACTTAACTGCTCCCCCCATACATGTGTCTAGAGGGCAGATTGTTGGCTATGGCAAGTTGTTAAATGCCCTTGATGTCATATACCTATATCCCTTTAGTACGTTCCAGGACTTTAATTTACCTGAAGACAAACCTCAAGTCCTATCCTTGTTCACTGCACAAGACCTACCGCAACTATCCCTGGTTCAACAGAAAGAGGTGCTTGACCTCCTGGATTAGTTTTCTGATATCTTTGCTAAAGATAGCACTGACTATGGCCTAGCTAAAGGCGTCATTCATCAGATTGATACTGGTGATGCTCCCCCTTTCCATGATAAACCATATTGCTGCAGTTGTGTGGAAGATGCTCAGGTGTCTAAAGAGCTCAAACAACTTCTAGACACTGGACTGCTTGCTCCTTCCCAAAGTCCATGGACTTTCCCCTGCTCATACTAAAAAAGAAGGATGGAGGTCATTGTATTGTGATGGACTACCAACGGTTGAACTCTTTAACCAAAAAGGATTCCTACCCCTTACCACACATTGATGATGCTCTTTGCCGCCTTGGAGGTTTGAAGTTCTTCTCTGCTATGGACCTAGCCTCTGGGTACTGGCAAGTTGATCTCTTTCCCAAGGATATATAGAAGGCTGCGCTCATCACTTATGAAGGATTGTTTGAGCCTATGCAAATGCTGCAAGGACTCTGCAATGCCTTGATTACTTTCCAACAAGCCATGGACTCCATCCTCTGTGATTTGAAGCTCTCGTGTATCCTAGTGTACTTAGATGATATGACAGTCTTTAGTGCTACCTTTACCAACCACCTGGCTCATCTCAAGGAAGTATTTATAAAGATTTGAGAAGCTGATCTTAAGTTAAAACCATCTAAGTGTGCCTTCTTCAAGGAACGCCTTGAATTCTTGAGATATGAGGTGAATCAGACAGGAATTTGCCCCATGACTAAGAAAGTTGAAGCCATTGATAAAATTTTCCGCCCACCAATCTGCAAGAGGTTCAAGTCTTTCTGGGTATGATGAGATACTATAGGCAATTTATCCCTGATTTTGCCAATACTAGTGAACGTCTAGTCCAACTGTTACATAATGTTCCTTTTTAATGGACTGCCAGTCAACAGCAAGCCTTTGAGACCCTTAAGCAAAAACTCTAAGAGGCACCAATCCTTGTGTATCCTGACTATGATAGGGAGTTTATTCTATACACTGACGCTAGCAATCTTGCTATTGGAGCTATTCTGGCCCAACTAGACAACAAGGGTGTAGACCATCCTGTGGCTTACACTTCCTGCGTGCTAAACAAGCAAGAGAAGAATTATACTGTCACAGAGAAGGAGTGTCTTGCTGTGTTGCATGCAGTCAAACAGTTCTGCCACTATGTGTATGGCACCCATTTCACAGTTGTCACTGATCACGCTTTGCTTAAATAGTTACAACAACTTAAGGAGCCAGAAGGGCGCTTAGCTAGATGGGCCCTACGTCTGCAAGGTTATGACTTCACTGTACTCCATTGCCCTTGGATTCAACATCAGAACACTGATGGGCTATCCAGAATGCCCATCCTTGCTCTACACCCTGCTGAGGCTGGCTAACTATATGAACTAATTGGGTACCCTTCCTCCTGGGAGAATAAGACGGAATAAATTCATATTGCCTTATCCAAACTATCTGAAGATACGCTTATTTGTGACAACCAGCTTTTCAAGAAAGTACAAGGCTGCTACTTACCTTATGTATCGCCTAATCTTTGCCTTTTGTTGGTGCTTCAAGCTCATAATGAGACAGGACATAAGGTATTACCAAGACCTATGACTGGCTCCAGAAAAACTATTTATGGGAGAACCTTTGCCTGCTGATTCCAGATGTCATTGCTTGTTGTCATGATTGCCAGCCTAAGCAACCACAAGCTGCCTCACACAAGTTCAAGCTAGTCCCCCTTCAACATGCCTTTCATACTGTCAGCATTGATGCTGTAGGGCCTCTCCCCCGCTCTTGCTCTGGTTGCCGCTTTATCCTAATTGCTGTTGATCATTTTAGCAAGTGGGTAGAAGCTTGCCCTACTAAGGACATCACTGCCAATACAACCACCGCCTTTCTATTGCAAGACGTATTCTTTTGCCATGGCTGTCCTCAAGTGTTGTTATCTGAAAATGGGACTAACTTCAACGCCAAGTTGGTAATCTCTGTTGTTGAAGCCTTGGGGTCTCACCTGTCTTTCTCTGCCCCCTATAATCCTTCTACCAATGGGGCAGTTGGGCGTGAAAACTTGACTCTGGTCTCTATCATGAGGAAACTCACTTATTCTGACGCTGCCAACTGGGATCTATACTTACCCACTGCTCTCTTTGATTATTGCCTTAGCAAACATTATGTCACTGGGTACTCCCTCTTTGCTATGCTATATGGGCGTGAGGCCACCACTCTCTTGCTCCTGGGGGCTCCCCTCCTCTCCTCTGATAAGGCTATGAACCCTGATGACCATATCAAAGATTTAGTCAACTGCATCATTGATATATAAGCTACTGCATACCCCTCTGTGTACAAGATCAAAATTCTTGAGCTCTCTCCAGACAATGCTGGACGCTTCCCCTTGCCTGAGTTCAATATTGGGGACCATGTTCTCTACTATCAGCATAGAGTAGGAGGACGCACTCACAAGCTAGATACATTGTGGGTTGGGCCTCTAGAAGTGACCTTCAAGCAAGGATCAGAGTAAAATGTGAAACTCCTCTCTAGTGGTCAACCGTTTGCCCGTGTGCATGCCAAGTTCCTCCGCAAGTACCACCCCCCTAAGGCCAATCTAGAGGGGGCAATGTTGTGAATGCCGCCATTCACCCTGTTTCAATTTTGCCTTTGATGGGTTATTTTGAGGACAAATCCCTCTCTTTTGCTTTTGCTCTTCAAAAGGAGTCTGGCTCTGAATTGGGAAATTTAATTGTTCAGTTTCCTGATTCTGCGCAACTCACTTGCCCCACTCATGCTTGTGGCAAGTGATCCTACTGTCCATGTACTGTTTTGTGGTAAAGCTACACAGTACATCTTCCCAATCTTTATACCAAATAAAATTTAAGTTATATTTACATTTATGTCTTTGTGTCTCCACATACTTTGGTGCCTCTCTAGCCACGTCTAGCAGATATTATCCAATCAGGGCCACAAGGTAATCACATAGCCTTCCCTGCCATTCTAACCAAGACTTAGTATGAATTCAATCCTAAGGTTAGGATTTCCCGTTGTATGTCTGTGCCGCGCCTCAGAACACAACAAAGATGTACCTGTTAGCCACCATGGCTGGCCCCCTTTGATGCTCATTATGAGGAAGTACTTAGGCAGAGAGGAAGGAACCTTAAACTTCCCATCAACATTGCAAATTTTGTGGGCCACAGGAGGGTCCCAAGGGCCAGCAGAAGCATGGCAAAATCCAGGGAAGTAGTCAGGCTGGGGCTTGGAATCAGCCCCAGCA
Organism: Entomophthora muscae; assembly: GCA_014839935.2. Lineage (NCBI taxonomy): Eukaryota > Fungi > Entomophthoromycota > Entomophthoromycetes > Entomophthorales > Entomophthoraceae > Entomophthora > Entomophthora muscae. The sequence continues at coordinate 155,437 of QTSX02000792.1, read as the reverse complement.
GAGCTGGAATAGGGATCTTGGTGAGGGGGGAAGGAAGGGGCCTGTCTGGTGCTCCTTGTGTGTGGGAGGCCTACCTGTGTGTGCCTGTACGCCATTCACTTTGAATGTTTAACTAAATAACCTTGCTGGTTTATGCTGATTTGTTACATCATATTATAGACTTTATATTGATAGGTTTATAGAGCTCTCTGATTAAGAGTTCTGGGATGAACCCAGCATGCATATAGGGTAGTTAGCATAATGTTTGGTTGGTAGTTAGAGTGTACTAATTAACTGGGTTAAGGCAAGATTAGTTGAATTAATCTTGAAGACTAGGTGCCGTACAATGTAATTAGTTGGTCGGGAAGGGTCATTGATTGTACATCCAGGAATATTATTGATGAGGGTTTAATCATAGGGAGAATGTCTTGATTGTGCCAAGAAGGAAGGTTAAGGTTAGCCAAATTAAACAACCTCAAATAGGGGTTGGAAGTAGAAATTCAATCAGTGCAAAAATTGCTAGTTGAGACAGAGGTGACTAGCTAGCCAGGAATAGTCAGCTGTCCTGAGGTGGGAAGATGGAAGCTTGGATCCAGACACAGATATTCCACAGGGGTTGGGCACCAGAAGTTGGGACGCTTCAAGCCAGAAAAGTACATAACAACAAAAGAAATCAGGTGGTTCTGGAGTGTACCAAGGGACGTTCCTATAGGTAAAGGGTGAATATCCTTTTGGAAAAGATCTTGGTTAGAAAACACTGTTATATCATAGGTTGCATGTTAGGAATCCAGGTGAGATTTCAAAACCAGAGGGGATTTTAGCCAATATGCCCTGTATGGTATATAAATGGAAAGAAATCCCTCCAAGGAAATCATCTAGTTGACAACTGACACTCCCCCGCTTTAATTTTAAATTTATTATGCCTTTTCAATGTGTGTTCAGAAAACCAAAGATTAGTGGATTAAGGGCAGAAACTGCACTTTCCAGGAAATAGATTCCTGTGGCATCCCTGGAGGACCCTTGGGGTGATCTGGAGATGGCCAGAACTTTCCTCAAATGCTCACTGGGGGAGCTGCCTATGAAGATCTTTACTCCAAAACTTTGTCAAGGAAGGGACGCCTGCCCAAGGAAATTGGATCAATGCATGGGAGCTTCTGAAACTTCTGTTTGGGCTCAAACATGGTCTTCCCAAAACTGAAGGCAGCAGCAAATTTTGAGATTGAGGTCCACACTACGGGAAGAGAAAGGTGTTGAAATAACGGCAAGGCAGGGAAATGACAACAAGGAACTTGTTCATACAGTTGCTACTCTGGAGGCAAAACTCATCAAATTTTTACTACGAGAGCTGTCTAACAATAAGAGTCTTGATGAAAACAGACATGGTAAGTGGGGTTGGATGACCCCAGATCCAAAACACCCTGAGAGGGGACTTTTTGACAGTATATTGCTTCTTGCTTGGCTCCTTATGTGATGCCAATCTGTAGTAGCTATGGTCAGAAACAGACCCATGTGATTCCTTACCCAGGTGGAGTGAGGTGGGCTCTCTTGGGGAAGGGCTCCTTTCTGGGGGAGTTTTGGGGGTGGCCTGCTTGGAGGATGATTTCTTTTGCTTTTGGGGTTTGTTAGGGGTTATGGGGTGCTGGGTGCCCTGCTTCTGCTTAGAAGTACCCTTGCCCTAGAGCCAATAAGCAGAAAGGCTCTAAATCAAAGCAAGGCATTTACTAGCCAAGGATATCATAAAAAACATAAGAAGAAAGTGTAGGAACAAAAGAGATTTTGGGTATGCAAACATAGCTAGCTGGTGAAAAGGGTAAATCTGTTAAAGGCTTAGGCAGAAGGTTAGAGGTCAAAAGACATGTGCAAAAAGCTAAAATTGGGGATGAATTCAATTTAAAGTTCCACGAGTATGATTGGGAAAGTGTAAATGGCACACTGCTCTAAAAATCCGGGTGCGCTTCAGCATCTAAAAGTACTCTCTTGTGGGGAACCCATTCCCTGAGTAATGGATAGTTTGTGGTATTCTTTTAAGATGTTCATCCTATACCGGGATCAAATGTTTTGGATCCTAAATGGAACATTACCCGGGCAAGCCTCATGGTTGTCATGATGGACATGGAGGGTATGGGGCTAGTCATGCTACTTCATAACATCCTATCTCCATATCAAACAATGTACCATACTCTTCTTGGTTTCCCTTTACCCAGTTTCATATACTTATAGGAAATATATACATGATAGTACCAAGCTTGAATGCCTTGGCTGATAAGTCCAAACCAAGATGGAGCTATCAGTGATATCGGCCTATTTTATATCGGTTAAACTTGCTTTATATCTTGAGCCAAGTGGCTGAGATCCCTTTATAAGCCAAAGCCTTTCAGAGGTTGATTTCATAGGGTGATGTTACATATATTTATATAAAGTGGATATTTAAAGTATGGGTGCTTCTTATGCTGATACAAGATTAGGTTTGGTTCCTGAGAATAGCAGTACCATAACCAAGGGGCGCTGAAGATGATGGGCACTCTGTCTTTACATCGATTCTATGCCGGAGGGAGTAGCATGTATGCTGGGCTACCGTTGTTAAAGTTATGAGAAGTTGCCTCATTTCTCTGGTATGTTGAAAGGCATAGGAGTACCAAATTCTGGAAGAACAGCCAATTTTGACTGTCTTCTTGGAAATGATTGGATTATGGGCATTTAGATGTTATGTTAGGTGGAAGATTAAGGGTTGGACTTTCTGTTGGTCGTGAATGATGCTTATTGCCAATTGAGAGCTTGGCTTTATATCTTCTCTGAATTGGATAAAGTATATTAACAATGGTTTCTTTAGGGGATAGGTAAGCTTTATTGGGGGATCTGGGGTAGTCCAGGTTTATCGCTGGAAGATGCAAGGAAGGATTGAAGTGGTTTGTAAGCTATTGGTTCTTCTTGGTGAAGCTTGTGGACGGTGGGTTGCTAAGGCGAGCAGCTATCATTGCGACGGTGTAGAGTGAAGCCAGGATGGCGGTGAGGGCAAGGATGGATACAGCGCCGTACACGTCGAGTGAGTTGGCTTTGATGAAGGACATGTTTCGGCTGGCCATTGTCAGATGGGATAGCTCGCATGGGGCTTGGCCGTACTTCTGGGGATGGATTGGGCGGCATGCTTGGGCGGTGTAGGCGTACTCTTCGATCGCATCTGCGCCCAGGGTTTTACGTCGGCTGCCGAACTGGGCAATCGTCTGCATCCGCTTGGCGTTGGCGGCAATGCTTCCGGTGGGGTCGTCCATCATGGATTCGATGTCGTTGGCTAGGGATGTTGGGGTGGCGGTAAGTCGGTCGATGTACTTTCCCACCCCGGCATCTTCAAGTTTACGCGCATTGCGGGGCTGGTCACCAAAGAAGGGCATGCATAGGATTGGGGTTTTAGAGAGAAGAGCTTCAAACGTGCTTTCCAAGCCACCGTGGGATAAAAACAGCCGGGTGTGCTTGTGCTGCATAATGGCAACCTGCGGTGCCCAGGGGAGAAGACGTATATGGGGATGCTTGTCAGCGAAGAGATCATCACGGCTGACTTTGGAGCCGTTGAATGTCGGGGGGAAGTCTTCAGCAAGGGTCTTTCCAAGCCCCCAGAGGATACCATCGATGGAGCCTTGGTCAAGCGCATCCAGTGCCCCACCCAAAAGATTCTCAATGTCGAATTCGGCAAGGACAACTGCCGAGCCAAAAGCAATGTAGAGTGTTCTGGGATGGTTCTCAAGGAACACAGCAAGTTCAGGTGTCATTGGTGGGTAGGAATCAGATGTGATGGGGCCAACCATTTTGATGTAAGGTGGGAGGAGGGTTGCAGCCTCCAGCCCTTCAAAGGTGTTGGCGAGGCCAAGCGAAGTGGAAAAGTCACCAAAGAGAAGGGAGGAATGGGGCACCCCGTGTTTAGCTCGCACTTGGTTCATGCGTCTGGTTGTGGAATGGAAGTAGTATTTCTTCTTTAGCGGCGTAACTATTCTGTCGTGAAAGCGCTGGAGGAAGCTGAGCTTGTCAGTAGTGATGCTGCCGTATATCATACTGCTTGTGATGAATGGAGACGAGACAATATCAAATATATCAGTTGTCTGGAAGCCAGTAATCAATGGGATCCCCTTCATTTCAGCCACGTCTCGACAAGCAGTTGAGAAGAAGTCGCATGCGATGACATCTGGCTTCTCTTCATCAATAACTCTGCTCAGGGCGGGGTAAATAAAATCATAGAACACCGGGACAACAACACCTAAGGAGCTAGGAATGGACTTTATGGAATCTTGCGGTTCTCGAATGCTGAACGACTTTTTCATTTGAGCACGCTGGTTTCCGTTACCCCCATCACTGCCAAGCGACGCAAACCGAAACTGGTACGGCTTGTTGAACTTCTCCGACTCTTCGAATGCAGCGTAAACAACGGAATGGTTCCTTGCCCTAAGCACACTCCCTATCTCCAGGAGTGGCTTGATATGCGACAAAGTCCCAAACCCCATGTGTAGGATCACCTTTAATGGGTACCCCTCTGCTAAGCTAGAAAACTCCATTTGCTAGTTTCGCTTTACTTCAACTGATTTTTATACTCAATTAAGCTTAAGCCTGTACTTTAAAGCCCTCATTTATGCCATCTATTATCGCTTGCATGTTAAAATGCAATTTATACTACCATGCTAAGCACTTTAGCCAACCTTGCCAGTTTAAAGTGCATTCATCCCAATCCACCAATCACGTGTCAGTTTATTCCCTACTTGGTCCTTGCGCTTAAATTCAACATTTAAAATCATGGGTAAAAGTTTACCGATATCCTGCGGCCGCATAGCACAAGTGAAACCAATTGATTATCCAATCTAAAGCTTGCACCCTGCAAAGATCTCCTCAGCTTTAAGTTTCTAATCACGGAATGTAATTTTAAACCTACCCAATTGCTTCCTATAAACACATCTCTTTGATTTCCTGGCCAAATTGACCTGCGGGGAAGGTTGTTATCCGCATCTTTACCCAAGTTTACACCCAAAAGGTCCTTGGCTTGATTAGAAGCCCAGTTCAAATAAAGGTATCCTGCGTTTAATGATATCCAAGCATTTTAAAGTATCTCAAATAAAGAACCAGAATGTGGTCTGTCTATTGATGTCCCTACAACCGGTTTCAGTCAATATATTTTTTAAATTAAAGCTAAAAGATAGCCAATAAACAAAATGCTTCGATAAAGACTCACCTTTAAACTGGCAATGTTCTTATTTCACTTCTCGGTAGCAAATTTAATCAACGAGCTTTAACGGGCGTAAACTTTAAAGGTTCGCCTGCCAAACGCCCACAGTATATAAAGTTCTCATTCCCGCTGTAGTTTATAAAGGGGAAGGATATCCTTCATCTTTATAAACTTAAACATTTCCCTGCAGAGAAAACTATAGCCGATCGAAATTGACCAACCCCCAGCTTCCAGTAGCTCTATAACCTATTGAGATCTACAAATATTTACTAGCCCTAAGGAACCAGTTCCCTCGTTGTGGTGAACTCTGATTGGCTACAAGTATCCAGAATCCTTTCCAGCCAGCTAAGATCAAAGTTTTGCAACTGACCTATATTCTCCCACCCTTGACCTCCAATAGACCATATTTATCTCCTCCACTACACTTTTTGGTGCTTGTTGTAACTGATCTATGATCCTTTCCTTTACTCAGTATTCAAACAAATAGTTCCTCATCTTTTGTTGTAACTGATCTCTAGATGCATGCAGTGTTTGTGATGGAAATCATGGGATAGTATGAAGCCGTTTCTAAGTGGTGGGGAATTACCACCCAAATCCACATATAATTAATGATTAACCACCAACCTGGCTTCAGATATCGTTTTGTGATATTTCCAATTAAGATACTAGGATTAAGTAAAATAATTAATCCTAACCAAAGTAGCCCAAGATAAATAGCCCTTGAAAGCATCAGAGTATCTTCAAGATAAAATTCTGGACATTGAGATGCAACACAATTTTCAGTTTCAAAGACAGGGGTACAACTCCAAGATCAGCAGGCATGGAATTAACATTGGGAGGTGCCAACGACAAAGTTCCAACTGCAGGGCCCCATCTTCCAGTAATGATCCGGCTTAGAATCAGATTTTAGGAAATGTAGCACAACAATTCAACTACAGGATGCATTTTAAAATGTAAATGATGTCAAAGCCGCAGGCTTGACCCGCCAGCAAGATTCCAACCAAGCGGGTTCAAGACCTGCAATCCAATTATCCGGTCACTCAAAGCCAGACTAAGAAGTCAACTCAAATTACCAAATCCAACAACATGAACAGATGATGATCCTTTATGGTGGATGCCTTGTTTTGGCGCTTGTCTCATTACCAGGATCAAGTCACCCCCTTCTTCCATCCAGCTGTGTGATCACCAATCATGTTTCTGTTATCCTTGATTCACATGAACTATATAATCACTATCTCACAATAAAGATTATTATCTATCTTCTAAATATTTTTCCCCATGTAACTCTGCTAAAACAGCACAGTTACAACAATTAGACCAAGTGATATATGATTTTTATTGAGTAAATTTTTGGGAGGACTCAACTCTTAGAGTTGAAACAGTGAAAATTATTCAATATATACTGTAGATTCAGAACCTAAATGTAGAAATGCGGGATTGTCAAAGTCTTTTGTGTGAACTCACCAACTTACTGGAATATCTTCCATCCTTTTATATAAATAAGTAAGTTGTCCTAGGATGAAAATTACTCCATAAAGTTAGTGAGTTCATGCAAAAGAATTTGATAATCCCACATTTCTACCTTTAGGTTCTGAATTTAAAGTATCAAAATTGACTAAGCAATACCACCTGGATCCTGGGCTCCTACTCCTTCCACATTGTCAAGTGAGTATCTGGTCCAGGTTGCAAAGAACCCTTGGGTGACCAATTTCTAAAGACCATGCTGATCAATAAGTTCATATCTGGTGACCCTTAAGTTACGTTGATTTATCAACATCAACTTACAGGGGGGAATCAGATTTGACTGGCAAACTGGAGCAGCCATAGCCCATTTGTGATCAACTGGGTCATTATTTGTTAGATTAAGCCAAGGCGCCAGCTTAAGCATTTCAAAGCCTTTTAACTTCTTTGGTATCATTTAAGACATAAACTTATGTTTTTTGAACATTAGTATAATGCTTAGTTTACTGAAGAAAAGTTTAAAAGTGTAAAATATACAAATAATAGAAATGAATCTTATTTCTGTTAACTGTATTTTTTGCTAAAACCCTTTTTTCTATTTTAATAAGCCAAGAATTAAATATATGAGTTGCACGGGAGAGTAATAGCAGCTCCAAAGCTATAATTGCTATTACCCTATCTTTGGCTCAAATAATTAATTTATTAGTTATTTTTAGAAAAAAAGTTGTTGTATTTAAAAGACTATTTACCCTATGTGAAATATAAATTTTTTGTTATGCGTCCAACTTCATGAACATGTCTTACTAATCCTTTAGTAGTATCAGCTCTCTTTGTTTCTCTGTCATCTGTGCAGAACTTTGCACAATAATTTATTTTGGAGTACTCCTTAACATCCTCAAATGTCAAAGGTGAAACATACAGCTCACCATCTTTCATTAAATATGAAAGATTAACATAAAATGCTTTGACTTCAAGACAGCTTTTTTAGGCCTAGATTTTCTATCATAGATGTGAAAAAAGGTTTTTTTGGGAAACATCTGAATTATTTACAAGTATCTCATATAGACCCTTTCTTCCTCTCTCTCAAAAACCATTTTGAGATCATTTATATTTTTTATATACATCTCATTTTCTTTTTGTTTAAATATTTTAGATAATACACCAAAATGACCATCAACAATACTTTTGCCATGTCACTCAACAAATCTATTAAACTTAATTGTCCCTTTTATAATTTTAGGTACCTCTTTAAAAAGATAATATAAGAATTCATAAGATCTGAAATGATTACCATTATCAGTCCAAACTTAAATATTTTTAATATTCTTAAATTTATTATTTTTAAGCAGACTTATCAAACACTGACCTGAAAACAAAGAGTCATGAGATAAAATTTCAGATAAAAAGTCATGATACTCATATTTAATTTTCTCATTTTCTTTAAAAGCAATTGCAAATCCTAATAAAGAAATAGGTATTTTCTCATAAAAACAATTATTTGTCTCTATAGGACCCCCACCTATTTTAAAGTTTTCTTCATAGTCTATTACTATAACACATGAATTATTATCAAGATTATTTATATCACTAATATATTCTTTATTTTGATGCTTATAAAACTTTTCATGTAGGTCAATAGATTCCAAATTTTCTTTAATAGATTTAGGCAATGGCAACTTCTTTATACTCAAATCCTTTTTCTTCATTTCTAATGACTTTTTTAAGTTGCAAATGTTACACATATCAGTTTGCTTTTTGCTTTTAATTATATTATTAGGAATAAGCTTATAAAAAGTGGAAAGTGAAATAGAAAAATTGTTTTTTATTTTCATATCTTCATAAATTTCTTTTTTTGTTTTCAATAATGAGTATTTTATTTTAGTTGAGTATTCACTCAACTCTTTTTGTAATTCTTCATAAATCAATCCAGGGGATTTTTTAGTGAATTGGCTAGTTGGAAATAAATTTTTTAATATATGTTTTAAAATATTTTTTATGTTTTCTTTTTTTACTGAATCATTTTTTCCTTTTTTATTTTTTTGAATTTAATGATGCTTTTTTAGCATTTTTTATTTTTTAGAATATGAATACTCATTTTTTGTCATTTTAAATCCACAATCCCAAAGCTCTTTCAGACTGTAGCTTGATGTAATCAATGCTCTTAGGGAAGGAAGGTGCTTGGCAGGGGACTCTGACATCAATTCCTTTAGGTTGTTAAGGAAATCATCTGTCTTAGAATTTTGTATGACAGGTAAGAAGGTACTTTTTCCAAACTCTGTTTTTAATAAGAAATGCTCAACAAAGCTGTTAAGATCACTGTCAGCAGTAAAAAGGAATGATTGTTTAAGCATAGAGATTCTTTCTCTCTTAGTAGAAGCCCCCAGTGAGAAGAAGGGTGTCATCTGAGGTGCAAACTTGATAGGTTTCATAATGATAGTGGTTGGGTTCCTTGGCTTGGCTTGGTTCAGGCAGTTCTTGCTTGGAAATAGATGTGCAGTTATCAGATAGGAGTAAAGGTGTGGATTGTAAAGTAAATTTCTGTAAAGTTGAGCTGTTTAAATACCATGTTAGCTGAGCTTTTGCACTACAGGCATAAATTCCCAACTGACCCCCAACTGATCTCCTTAATTTATCAATATCAACCCTGGAGTCTGATATCATTGTTTATTTACCCCTTTTTATATTCTGGTTAACTGTTGATATTTCCGCGAATAGTACTTCAATCTTGCTCAAACTAGTATCATTAGAAAACCCTTAATCTCAGCTTTCAGAATTGTGCTGCAACTTTATATTTCAATACCAATTTAGTATCTTGGAGTGGCTTTGAATGTAAGCTTATAAAATTATTATTTGAAATAAAATATGCTAATTAACTCCATAAGTATGATATTTTCATCAGTAAACTAAATTTAAAGTATAAATCATTATTTAGCTTACTTTTAGTAACCAACTCAAAAACCTTTTTTTAAATAAACTTAAGTTATTATAACCTTTAACAGTTCTTAAAAAATGAACTTTATATATCTTAAATCTATCAAAACAAAAATGTTATTTTTAATCACATATAAATATTTGCTTGCATAATTAAATTTGTATCTTATTTTTATAGATACAATGACTAAGATCATTTTCTATTTAGGTTAAATAAATTTTAACCTTTATAAAATTTAATTAAATAAATCAAGATTTTGATACATTCTTTTTTATGTTTGAATTTTTTATACATATTATCTCTAGCATACAGTATAAAAATATAATTTTATTAATTAGTTGTATAAAGCTATTTTATTAATATTAAATACTTAAAATTTTGAAAAGAAAAACTTTTACTCTCTTATAAGTTCTTTTTTATATATTTTCTATAAAATCTAACTTAAGAATAAATTACTTATGCTAAATGAGATCACTGAAATTTCAATAAAAGTTCAGTTTTAATTTTTGTTTTAGTTTTTTTTTAATTTTTTACTAGATTTTTTTAAAAAAATCCAAAATTATTTAATATTTATTTATTAAATAAGCAAAAAGCTATCTGCCCTCTTTTTAAAAAGAGGGATTCAAAAATTATTATATTTTAAATTAAATATTTTAAAAAAGCTAAGATTTTAGGCAACAATTTAATTTCCAACAAAAAGCATCATATCAGTTTTTATTGTATTTTTATGTTGCTCTTTTTAGAATGATGTCATTTTGTACTAATCAGCTTTCAAGAAATAATGGTATATGAAATAAGATTGTTACTAGCTTTTAATACAGTTTAATTTAGCTGCAAGTAGAAAATAATTAATTTAATATAGGTTTTTATATTATAAGGATTAAATAAGATTTATTTTGATAAAATTGTTGTAATTATTTAAATTTATTGATAAGAAAATTAAAACAAAATTTTAAAGTTTTAAGTAGCACAGTTGATAGGAAACAGATTAATATAACAAATAATGACTCAACTGTTTGATTCAAGTCCATTAAATCAGTCAGCTTTGTTAAAGGTTTCCCGGCTTTCCGAGCTTTCCTACTCAGCCAAATAATCCCCGGCATTATGGAACTTACCGTGACATTACCCTCCGCTTTAGCCTGGGGCACAATACCACCATCTGGAAGATGGGATAAGGAAAAGTTTTTATGGGCAGGGGGAAGTTTGATTGCGGCCAAGGTAAGCTCGGGGTGATCAATGGCAGTTGGGTGGTCATTGTAGAACTCTTGCATAAGAACTGGGTAATTAGAGCGATCATAGTGGGGAACCCATGAGCTCTCAGAATTGGGATAACCCTTCCATGACACAAAACTCTAGAAAATGTCAATTCTTACGAGAAGCCAAAATGCAATTCAACTAATACTCAGGTTCACCCTCCACCAGAATGGGTTGGGTAGAAGGGATCTCAGTACCCTTAAAAGGAGTAAGTAAGCATTCATGAAAGGTGTAGAAAATCTTAAAAGCTGGGGGTAAATCTAGTTGATATGCGGAGGGACCAATTTGACGCTCAACTTTGAAGGGACCAACTTGCTTGGACCTAATTTGTGGCAAGGGACCTTCAATTTAATATTGCAAGCATTTACTATGATCAGATCCCCTGGTTGGTAGGTTGGACCTTCCTGGTGCTTGCAATCTGTGTATTCCTTGTAAGTTGTCACGGCAGCAGTAAGAGTAACCTGGAGCTCTTGATGAACCTGCTTCAATGCAGTAGCCTGATCAGTTGCAGCTTCCACATTGCTAACCAAACAAGGACCCATGTTGGACAAGGGATTGTAGCCCACATTGGCATAGAATGGTGAGACTTGAGTTGACATGTGTGGGGCGTTATTATATGTGAACTCTGCCATGGGTAAGTTAGCACACCAGTCATCTTGTCACACATTAGTGTAGCAACACAGGTAGACCTCCAAACTTTGGTTTACCCTATCTGTTTGTCCATTGAATCAGGGGTGAAAAGCTGTGGAACAGCACAATTTGATATCTAGGATCCCAGTAAAAGCTTCCCAGAACTGAGCAATGAATTGGGGCCTGCAATCACTCACAATCTCCATTGAGATGCCATGTAGGGAGAAGATCCTATTCACAAACAACCTAGCTGTTTCCACCAAAGTAATTTTAGTTGAGCAAGGTACAGAATGTACCGTTTTTGTGAAGCAATCTACCACCACCATGATTGCATTAAACCCATTGGAATTGGGAAGTTCACCAATGAAATCTACTAACACAGACATCCAGGGTCTTGCGACAGGTTGCAGTGGAGCAAGTTAACCAGTAGTCTTGTTCTGGCTTGCCTTGGACCAAACACATACCAGCCAGTCTCAAACAAAAGCTGCTACCTGCACTGCCAAGCCTTTCCAAGAAAACTGGCACCTGTAAAGACCCAACAATTGGGGAAGTATTCTAGCAAAATAAGGGACCAAGTTGGCAACTTGGAAGCCTGTGAGCGCTAACACAATTGGATAGACAATCATCATCAATCAAAAGACTTTGGTGCATACATTATAATGTCCAAAATTACTGGCAAAATATGTGAGTACATAGTATATACAGGTGTATATGGCTACAGACTGGGTGGAGTGGGGTGATACCAGCGTGAGCCAGGAGTACTGCTTGGAGGAGTTGAGCTGTGCCAGCTCCTTGTAGTAATACTTACCAGGTGGTTTGTTGAATGGCCCATGCTGTTGGTTATATTGGTGGCCCCCAATCCCTAGGCATGCTATGAGGACAGCTGAGAAGATTAAGGGATTCATCTTCTGATCCTGGAGAAGGGCAGACAAAGCTTAGTGTCTTGTTTACCTTCTTGTAGGTAAAGCTTTTGCATTGATTTATGTGATACTATTGAGGGGTAATTTCACTCACTGATAGCACAAACTATCATCAAGTGATTTGGCTTTATTATATACTATCATTCTTGTGGGGCATGATGGTGCAAAACATTGGACATGAAACCCCAAACACTTGGTGTTGTCTGGAATTCCCTTTTGGGAGTCAGATGGGAATGGATTGGCAGGCAATGAATTGTTAATCTTGGCCGTGCATGACTTTTGTAAGGTCTCATGGTCTGATGAAGATGATTATAAACTAAAGCTTTTAAACCAGTGATATTTATATTGGTCAAATACAAAAAGGTGGTCAAAGTTTGCAATAGCAACTGAACTAAGGCTCCTAAGAGCTATATGAGGTAAAATAAGGACTAAAGCAATTTATTAATCCCAAGAAGATAAAATAGAGACCAGTCTTAATAACAGAAAATTTGGTTAAAAAATCAATTTCTAAGTCTGGGAAATGATCTGCACTAGCAGGGGATTAAAGCTATCAACAATTAAATTGTGTGTGCTACTATAAAAACTGCCTAACTGGTGAAGGATAAAATCAAAAGGAATCATGGACTAAGATTAAAACTAAGACAAAAAATTGAAGAACACAAGCCATAAAACCTAACAAGCACCTTTTTGGGGTGCAAGTCAAAAAATCTCAACTTATTGTTGAGACTGGAGAAAACAAGCCTTTTATTGTGCTTTGTTGTGAAATGCAAGAGTTGAGGTGAAAAGTTTAACCATTTTTGGTTAGGAAAAAAATTCTGAAATGTTATAACTGTGCTTTTTTAGCAGAGTTACAAGGGGAAAATATTTAGAAACTAGATAATAATCTTTATTGAGAGATAGTGATTATATATTCATTGTGAATCATGGGTAACAAGAATATGATAGTGTTGATCACACGGTTGGATGAAAGAAGGGGGTGGCTTGATCCTGGTAATGAGTCAAGTGCTAAAACAATGTATCCACCATAAAGAATCATCATCAGTTCATGTTGTTAGATTTGGTAATTCAAGTTGACTTCCTAGTCTGGCTTTGATTGACCAGGTAATTGGATTGCGGGTCACAAACCCACTTGGTTGGAACCTTGCTGACAGGTTGAGCCTGCGGTTTTGACGCCCCCCCAACTGAAGGTTGGCCTCCTCTGGGGGCAGGTTGTCAGGGAGTTTATCAGAAGCCTGGGTGCCGTATTGAACTAGTTGCTGTTCTGTGGCAGGCAGGACGGTTTCACATTGTTTTTGTCTTGCTTTGCAGGGTTTTAGGCAATCATGGTGTAGGGTCTTGTCTTGCTTATGTTTTCCAAGCCCTTGCACAAGGTAAGCGTTATTTTTGTTTACCTTTAGAATGATTGCAAGCCCCACTTTCTTGGGTTGTAGTTTGCTCTTGTCAACATTCATGACCCAAACTTTGTCCCCCACTTCATGTCTGTTGCAGATGGGGACAAAGGTATTTTGTAGAGTTCATTTTCCTTTTCTATTTGCTTGCTGTTGGCCTCTATTATTTGAGGGTCTGAGAGAGGGGGGACTTTACTTGGAATTTCCAGTTTAGGTCCTGTCAATGCTTGAATGATATTGGGCTGTGTACCATATATCAGTTCAAACGGGCTTTTCCCAGTGGATCTGTTCACTTGGGTTTGACACACAAGTAGCGCAGTTGGTAGCTGCTTATACCAGTCTTCAGGTCTCCTGGCGGTGAGTTTGGCTAAGGCTTGCACAAGGCTACCATTAAGCCTCTCTACACGTCCATTGGCCTGTGGGTGGTATGGTGTTGTTACGGTGTGTTTAACCCCATTTTTTGCGAGGTATACATTGGTTGTTTTGGAGGTTAATTCTTTCCCTCCATTGGTTATCAGGAGTTCTGGCTTTCTGAACTTGCTGATTATCTCTTTACTAATAAATTGTTGTACGTCATTGCCAGTGTGTGCCTTTACTGCTTGGGCTACTGGCCATCTTGTAGCAAAGTCAATGGCAGTGATGATGTATTTCTTGTTGTTGTGTTTTCCTGGCATGGGGCTAACAATGTCAAGAGCCCATACCTTGAAAGGTAGTTGTGTGAAGATGGGAAGTACTGACTTTGGAGGGGTTTTGCTTTTGGCAAATTTCTTGCATACCTCACATTGGTCTAGAACTTCTTGAACATCGCAATACAAGGTTAGCCACCAGGCCTTATGCTTAAGGAACTAATATAGGTTTTGACTCTTGGTATGTCCAAGGTCTCTGTGATAGTGTAGGATAGTGTTGACTCGCTGATGCGTGGGGATGTAGGGAATGGTTGTGCCGTCAGACATTTTTCTGTGTAGGGTCCCATATATATTGGCAAATAGGTGTTCATTTTTGATGACTGTTTCTTTTTTTATGTTGGTTGTGCCAGGGGGAAACCCTTTGTCCTTTGTTTGCAGTACTAAGAGGGGCCAGTCTGGGTTAGGCCCATTTTCTCCTCTTGAAGCACAGACATACAGGCAGGATAGGGTGTCTGCCATGGCAAGCTTGGCCCCAGGCTTGTACTGGAAGAGCATGTTAAACCTCTCCAATAGCTCCATCCATCAGGCTTGGCGGCGCAACAGATTTGCTTGAGTTTTGAAATAGATGAGCAACTTGTGGTCGGTTAAAGCTGTGAATTCTTCCTGCCGTTCTAGGTAACAGCGCCATTTGACTAGACAGTGCACAATAGCCAACAGTTTTTTGTCGTGGATAGGGTATCAACACTTGCCATCTGTCAATTTTTGCAATTCATAGGCTACAGGAAGGAAGTCACTGTCATTATTTTTGATTTGTAGTACTCCCCCAATGGATTCATCTGAGGCGTCAGTTTCCATTTGGTATTCCATGTCACGTTTGGGGTATTTCAGGATGGGAGCTGTTGTGAGTTTCTCCTTGAGGCATCTAAAACAGAGGTCACATTGGGGGGGGGGGGTCCACACAAACTTGGACTTGGCGCCTGTTATGGCGGATAAGGGGGCAGTCAAAACACCACAGTCAGATATGAAGCGGCGTACATAGGCCACCATTCCCAAGAAGGTGCAGAGTTCCAACTTATCCCTTGGTGGTGGCATCTTGCAGATGGCCTGTATCTTTTGACTGTTGGGTTTGATGCCGTCATTTGAGACTATGTGTCCCAGGAAGGGTAATTGCTCACGGAAGAACTGGCACTTGGACGGCTTGGCCAACAGTTTGTGCTGTGCCAAGGTAGAAAAGACTGCCTCAAGGTCTTTGTCATGTTGTTCCAACAAAAGGCTGTAGATAATAATGTTGTCCAGGTACACTAGGGTGTGCTTATCTATGTGTGGCGCAAATACTTTGTTCATGAAGGTTACAAAAGTAGATGGGGCATTTGTCATGCCAAAGTTGAGCACTACACATTTATAGGAGCTGTATTTGGTGCAGAAGGCTGTTTTGGGGATGTATTCCTCCTTGATGCAAATCTGGTTGTAGCCTGCCTTCAGATCAATCTTGGAGAAGACTGTGGCTCCTCCCAAGGCGTCAAAGAGATTGTCAATCAGTGGTAGTGGATAAAAATTCTTGATGGTAACTTTGTTTAGGGCTTGGTAGTCCGTGACCAGACGTAAGGTGCCGTCTTTCTTGGCCACAAAGAATATGGCGGCCCCAAAAGGAAACTGTGAGAGGCAGATAAGTCCTTTCTCCAATGCTTCCTTGAGGTAGGCACATAAGGTGTTATCTTTGTTTGGGGTCAGCCTATAGATGGGATGTGCTTTGGGTACAGCTCCTTTGAGTTGAATGGAGTGTTGAATGTGTTTCTCAGGGGGCAACCCAGGTAGAGCTTCCTTGAAGATTTCTGGATGGCAGGCCACAATATGTGATCCTGAGGTGTGGAGGTATCCTGGTGATCTTTGAAGTGTATGATCTTGTACGGCAGGAGTCCCAGTTAATTGCCTTCAGGTTTTCCTTCTTGTCCAGGGTCTCTGTGATGCGCACAAAGATGTGGTTGTATAGGAGTTGATCCACTGAGTTAGGGTAGATTTGATTATTAACACATTCACGCTTAATGGTCAACACTGAGGTTACCCAGTCTACATGAGAATTTTTCCTTTGTAACCCAATTCAACCCCAGTACAAATTCAAACTTTTGGAAGTCAATGATGGGGCCTTGGATAGTGGAGTGGAGGTTCTCAAGCATAATGGAGAAGGGAGTGGTTTCCCTTGTCACAGCAATGTGATGTTCATCAGATAAAACCATGTTTTTAATCCGCAAAGGATTAGTGGCTAGCTTGAACTTGTCCACAAAGCTGCTGTTGACTAGGGTTTGATCTGCACCCAAGTCCAGGAGCGCTGAGCCTGTGTAACTGCAAAAACAGAAAGAATAGGACATCAGTTTATTGGGATTTCTGGCAATGGTGTACAGTACTGGGTCCTCCAAGGGTACTTGGATCATTGGGCATTAGTCCACATCCTTGGGTCAGTACTCATCATTGGGTGAGTCAGGAGTTGTGTGGGGAGAGCTTGGCTTGCTTAATGCTCTCCCCAGGCTTTTTCCTCATCCTGATTTCCTTGCGTGGCAGTGATACATAAATGAGTACAGTTTGACTGGCCATTGTTTCCATTCCCATATCCATTTGAACCTGTGGGTTTATGGTTGGTGTTGTTTCTGTTGTTTCCAGGGGATGGTTGAGTGGAGCACCTGTCCGTGTGAGAATCCTTGGGCCTCTCTTGTTTTCCAGTTTGTGCCTTATGGAGGGCGTTGGATGTTTGTTCCGCTTTCTCCACCTTGCAATACAGGCTTTTCAGGTTGATCACCTGGTCAAGGTTCACATGCCTCATTATATGCAATTTTAAGGGCGTCATAGCACTTGAGGTGTGTGACTGGGGTGTCAAAGGCCATGTCATAGGGTGAGTGAAGTCAGAGTTCCTTGTAGGCGCAGGTGAGCTCCTTCACGGTGCCTGTCTGGGTTAAGTTCTTTACTTGATGTATGATCATGAGAGCTGTATCCTTAAGCACAAACTTTGCCAAGGAGTCTTGTTTGAAGGTATCCCAGTTCTTCTTGGTGTGTTTTTTATGCCACTTGTTGCACCAGGTGCCAGCATTGTGGGTCAGTTGAATGGAGATTTCTGCAATCAAAAATTGCTGTGGGCATTCCATCTGGGCCAGCTTGCTCTGGGTGGACTGGATCTATGTGGCATGTTGTTGTTGTTGGCCCCAGCAAAAAGTTTCACTTCAGAACTTTGTAGTCTTTGGGCTACATAGGCGGGCATGGCGCCTTTGTTGGTTGATTGCAGCATGGAGGCAGGAGCCTGGAAGAACCCTTGTGCAGACATGGCATTGAAGGCGGGTAGTGGAATCACCGTGTTCTGGTACAGGACAAAACCATCAAGTATGTTGGTACCAGGAGTGTACGGGGTCCAGTCAGGTGGGAGGCCAGACAAAATTCTGTCAAGGGTTTGTTGGCCGCAGCGTGTGCGGGCAACAGGCAGAATTTTTCAAGATAAGGTAGGATGGAGAACCTACCTGTGCTACCAATGTTGTAACTGTGCTGTTTTAGCAGAGTTACAAGGGGAAAAATATTTATAAACTAGATAATAATCTTTATTGAGAGATAGTGATTATATAATCATTGTGAATCAAGGATAACAGGAACATGATTGTTGATCACACAGTTGGATGGAAGAAGGGGGTGGCTTGATCCTGATAATGAGTCAAGAGCCAAAACAATGGATCCACTATAAAGGATCATAATCTGTTCATGTTGTTGGATTTGATAACTTGAGTTGACTTCCTAGTCAGGTTTTGATTGACCGGGTAATTGGATTGTGGGTCACAAACCTGCTTGGTTGGAACCTTGCTGGCAGGTCAAGCCTGCGGTTTTGACAGAAAAAATAGGTTTGGAGACAGAGGAATGCTGTAACTTAACTTAATTAAGTTAAAGTGTGAAAATGATACCAGAAAGAGAAGAAGGCGGTTACATCAATGCTCTAGAAGGTGAGAGCAAGTGAAAAGTATGGAAAAACTTGGTCTAAAGCCTTGAGGAGACATAATTGAGCATATAACAAAAAGTAAGTTTTTGGAGCCAACTTCTAACTTCTGTGTGTAGGTCCAGGGGTTGAAACCGGTTGCAGAAGGTAAGGAAAGTTCAAAAACAATATCAACCATTATTTAGGTTGTAACTAAGCTTTAGAGAAGCCTAATTTTGACCTTAAGTGTGGAAAATGAGGGGGGAGAAAGAGAGGAACACAAGTAACAGAAGATAAAATGACCATAGAAGTCCTAAAGCCATGAATAACCAATAAGCAAGATAAAGAGTAGCAACTATAAAAAATGAGAATCCTGACAGCTTTGGAGCTTCTTCAGGTACTTTCATGCAATTAAATTCAACTTCTGTAGTTGATGCATTAATTGTCATGCTGGGCATCTTGTAAACCCCCTCCAAATTTGGTAGGTTCCAAATTTGGGCAGCAGTTCCCCCCATTATTGAGTTTGGGGAAATTGCCTTTTGGGGATTCCTGATTGGGCAATTTCATTATTTGGCGGGGGTGGGCAGTCCCGCTGTGGGGGTGTGCTGTCCCCCACTGGCTGGCAGGAGCGGGCAGCCAGCCGCGCGGTCCGTAGCCAGGGTATAAACCCTGTTTTTCCCAAAATTTAATTTTTTAATTTCTGT
Source organism: Entomophthora muscae (assembly GCA_014839935.2). Lineage (NCBI taxonomy): Eukaryota > Fungi > Entomophthoromycota > Entomophthoromycetes > Entomophthorales > Entomophthoraceae > Entomophthora > Entomophthora muscae. The sequence continues at coordinate 136,397 of QTSX02000792.1, read as the reverse complement.
TTCTTCAACCAGGTGTTTTGCGGCAGTTTCCCTAATCAGGGGGAACTGTTGCAATTTTTTATTTTGCTCTTTGAGCCTGATTGCGCCTAAAAGTTTATCTTGACACAAGGTGTTGTCAGGAATAGTCTTTACATGCCAGATTAGTTCCACTGTTTTGTTTTTCCTGGGTGGCCTGCTGTTGGACAGGTATGATGGGCCTCCATAATTTTGTCCCAAATGGTTCCTTCAGGGACCCATAAGAAACCTTGATGATATAAAACTGGACCTATCTTGTGATAGCCCTGTGGCTGACCAACCAGGCTTGCACATGTTAATTCCAATAGCCTATCATAACCTTTGGACAGAGGCTGCAGAAACTTAACTTTGGAATATAAGTCTAGGTATGCGCCCTTGGTTAAGGACATAATGGCCATCAAATCAGGTGGTGGTAATACAAAAAGAACCACAGTCTCATCTGGAATAATAACGTGTGTGTTAAACTCAGTGTTCATATCAGCATCTGGGAGATGGGAAGGGTTTCTGCTCAGAACATCTGCCAAGTGATTATCAGTACCATTAATGAACTTGTAGCAAAACTTGTATTGTGTCAGATCACCTTGCCATCTGGATTGGCAACCCGGCAGAGCCCTAGGTTGGCAATAATACAGAAGAGCTTTATGGTTGGTCCTTACAACAAACGGATGACGTGCTGACATGAGATGGTGGTGCCAATGTTTTAAGGATTCCACAACTGCCAACAATTCCTTATCATAAATCATGTAGTTGCATTATCAAGCTTCCATCTTTTGGGAGAAGTACCCTACAGGTCTCTCAATCCCATCATTTGCAGTCTGTAATAATACAACAGCCACAGCATATTTGGAGGCATCTGTGGAAACCACAAAAAGGGGGCTCAGGATCTAAATGTCTCAACACAGGTGAAGACAACAGAAGAGCCTTGACTGATGTGAACGTGTTTGTGCACTCAGGTGTCCAGACCAAAGTTGTCTTTCTGCTAGCCAAATATAAGGGGGAAGCCACTTAAGACAAGTGTGGTGTAAATTTCTTCAAAAACGTACAGATTCCCAAGAAACTTTGGAGTTTGTATACCATTAAAGGAGTAGCATACTCTAAAACTTCTGCTTCCTTGTCAGGAGCAATAGTGTGACCATCTTCAAATATAATATTACCCAAGAAGGTAACCTTATGCTTAAAAAATTCACACTTACTCCTTTTGATGATCAAGTTTTCTTGAAGGATGCACTCTACAACTGCTGATAGGTGGGCCTTATGTGAATCCTCATCTGGAGAGAAAACCAAGATGTTTTCCATATACACAATGGCACATACACCCAGGAGGTCCCCCAAGACTGAATCAATTAACCGCTGAAAGCAAGCCAGGGCATTCTTCAATCCAAAAGGCATGACACAGAACTGAAAAATACCTTTCTTAGTCCTGAATTCTGTCAACCATTAAATTTCTTCTGCAATCTTAATCTGGTTGAACACATTCAACAGATCAAGTTTTGAGAATACCTTTGCCTTCTCAACGCACCAAGAAATTTGTGCCTCAAGAGGCAAAAGGTAGGGATCAGGACTTATAATGTTATTCAAATTCCCATAATCAGCACAAGGTCAAAGAGACCCATTGGATTTTTGTACAAATAGAAGTGAAGAGAAGATTGATGAAGCCTTCTTAAAGATGTACCCTTTTGCTAACATGTCTTGAGTCCACTCCTCTAAACATGCGTCTTCCTTCAAGGTCAAAGGATAAATAGGAGACACAATACAAATAAGATCAACAGTAACTTTAAATTCAAAGTCAAACTGAGTATGCTTAGGAAGGACCTTGCCCCTAGTGACATCAAATGCTGCGGACCAGGGTTGAAGGCATGTGGTTAAATCCAAACTAACAGGTGCAGGGACAGGGACAGACTGGATTGTCTGAGAGGAATGCTCTAATTCTGACATATCTAATAACGGAATACAGATGGATATGCCTGAAGAGTGGTCCACTTGCAACACATTTTTTTAGCAGGGTTGATACATTATGGTTGCGCCACCAGCCCACCCCCAAGATAATAGGATACATAAGGGTAGAGAAAATGGAGAACCTTGCAGTAAAAGACTGACCCATAACTACAAAGTTACTGATTTCTTAATCTGGAAAGAGGGAAATGTTTGACAGTTTTCACCCCTAACAAGCATTCCAGGGTGATACTTGAGTTGCAGCAAGTCTGCGGTCTCAACACTCATGAAGTTCTTGGAAGCACCTGTATCTAAAAGAATGGCTGACCAATAGATGGTTTGACCTGTGAGGATGCTACAATAAAACAAGAAGTAACCATAAGTAGATTTATTTGCAGCAAATGTTGCAATCTCAGCAGGAGACTGCTTCTCTTTGGTGGTACAGAAAGAGGCTAAGGAGGCAGGGTGCTCCTGAAAACATTGCTCAATCATTTCTTGGACCGTAACAGGAAGGACAGGATGATCACAATCAATGGGAACAAGGGGCAACTCTTCAGACTCAACTGTTGAAGACTTTATGGGTACAGCGTTCTGAAGCATAGCTAATGAACTATCAAGGACAGCCACTACTGGCGCTTCATTTTCCTCAGTAGGTTTGTTCAAAATTGCCAATTGCACCTGAGAAGAAACACAGGGAGAATAACCCTGATTCTGGCTGGAGGACACCACCGCGGAACAAGACCCAGAAAACCAGGAGTGTGCAGCAGGTATGGCTTCAATCTCCATTGAACCTTTCTTGGAAGTTACCGGATTTGAGACCAAAGGAAGAATTTGGCTTACCAGGGCCTCAGTTGTGGTTAATGGTGAATCCCAAACTGCCAAATCCTGGGCAGTCTGGTCAACTGCTAACCACAACGCTGAGAGTTTATTCACCTCAGGAACATCAATTGTACAGCAGTAGGCAAGAAACTGAGGAAGGAATATTGAAAGCAGAGTAGTACCCTGTTGGTTGGCGTACAACTTATGATATACTTTGAGCTCCTCAATAGATACACACAAACCTTTTAACAAAGGGTAAAAGGATGCACTTTCTGTCAAAACATGTGGATTGCGCTCCACTGTGGACAAAAACCATTCACAAGCATCCTCAGAAACCTTCATCATCATATGGTAAACTTGGGATTTGTGACTAAGGCTTGAACTGGAATAGAATGATAATGCTAACAAAAATTCACGCAAAATCTCATATGTGGTTAGAGCAGGAAAATAATCTGGACGCCAAAATGACATGACGCAATGGAAATAGGAAACAGAAGATCCGGTCTCAACAACTGCAACCAGAGATGGAAACCACAAATTAAAGAAAAGCCCAAACTGAAAGCTCATAAAAGAACTGATACAAATAAACATGGTAAATGCAGATATCTCAACAGAGCAGGAGAAAAGAAACACAAATTCATGACAAACTGCTTCCAAAAACTCAGATGTAGAAGAGTTGAGTAATGTGACAGAAATTGCGGGATAGTATGAAGCTGTCTTTAAGTTGTGGGGAATTACCACCCAAACACACATAGAGTTAATGATTAACCACCAATGCAGTTTCAGATACTGTTTTGTAAAATTTCCAAATGAGATACTAGGATTGAGTAAAATAATTAATCCTAATCAAAGTAGCCCAAGATAAATAGCCTGCAAAAGCATCAAAGTATCTTCAGAATAAAATTTAGGACATTGAGATGCCACACAATTTTCAGTTTCAAGAATGGGGGACAACTCCAAGATTGGCAGGGATGAAATTAACATTGGGAGGTGCCAACAACAAAGTTCCAACTGCAGGGCCCCATCTTCCAGTAATGATCTGGCTTATAATTAGATTGTAGGGAATGTAGTGTAACAATCCAACTACAGGATGCATTTTAAAATGTAAATTAGACCAAGGGATATATGATTTTTATTGAGTAAATCTTTGGGAGGACTCAACTATTAGAGTTGAAACAGTGAAAGTTATTCAATATATACTGTAGATTCAGAACCTAAAGGTAAAAATGCGGGATTGTCAAATTCTTTTGCGTGAACTCACCAACTTACTGAAAAATCTTTCATCCTTTTATATAAATAATTAAGTTGTCCTAGGATGAAAATTACTCCATAAAGTTAGTGAGTTCACACAAAAGAATTTGACAATCCTGCATTTCTACCTTTAGATTCTGAATTTAAAGTATCAAAATTGACTAAGCAATACCACCTGAATCCTGGGCTTCTATTTCTTCTACATTGTCAAGTGAGTATCTGGTCCAGGTTGCAAATAACCTTTGGGTGACCAATTTTTGACGGACATGCTGATCAATAAGTTCATATCTGGTGACCCTTAAGTTACATTGATTTATCAACGTCAACTTACAGAGGGGAATTAGATTTGACCAGCAAACTGGAGCAGCTGTAACCCATTTGTGCTCAACCGTTTGATTCAAGTCCTTTAAATCAGTCAGCTTTATTAAAGGTTTCCTGGCTTTTTGAGCTTTCCTACTCAGCCAAATAATCACCAGCATTTTGGAACTTACTGTGACAGTGTTTTGATCTGCTTTGTACCCACATTTCACCATCTGTGTTGAATATCTAACATCTGTTTCTCACTAAAACACCATCCCAAATAGAGTTGGTAAAGTTCCATCCAAAATATCAACACCCAACCAGACCCCAAAATTAGTCAACCATACACCAAAAGCAAATCAAATGCATGTTCCCAAACCCCAGCAATAAATACCCAAGTTAACCATGAACTGGTCACATTCCAGATGCAGTGTAAGCCAACCAATATACAGTTCAGCCCACAAGCCCACTATTTTCAGGATACCAGCCTATGTAGGTACGCCCACCACAGGATTACAGCCAATCTGATCACATAAGAGAGGCAACCTAACCAAGACCACCTCCAGCAGGAGGTATCTTAAAGTTGCCAAAACTGCAGGGTCAACCCCCAGTAAGGTTCCCCACAAGAGTATCTGTACCCTCAAAATGACTTTCCCATCACTCTGAGCTAAATATGGGAGCTGTTTGATTGCTTTAACAGGTTTTTGGGATTAAGCAGTACTTAGATATGTGAGCACCAGGAAAGATGGAGTACAACAGAAAATGCCTTGCAGCATAAAACCAAGGAGTTGTCACTATTGTCAATATATGAAGGTCATATTATTAACAACAGCATAAGAGGTTCAGGTGTTGGTTGATAACAGGGCAACAGGACAGGATACAGAGTTGGTGTATAGTAGTCAGTTGGATACCAGATAGATAATATATACTTTGGGAACAATTCAGTTGTTGGTTGGCGACAAGATAACAGAGTCAGAACAGGGTTGGCAGAGGAATAGGTGTATGTTAATTAGTCAGAATCTGGATAGACAATGTATACCAGGGAAGGAGAAGATAGGATTCAGAATTGATAGGTGGCATACAGAAGGCTTATGATTCCTAGGTGTCTCTATATTAACAGTGCTGAAAACATGGGCTCAACATTTGTTTATAGCTTACAAAAGCTATCATAGGTTGTACAGACCCAAGGTCTGCACCTCTGCAAAGGCAGTCAATGTCAGGATTTCCTTTTTCTTTAATTTATGTTAGTATCTTTTCAAGAAATATTCACTTTATTTATTTTTATCCTTGGGTTAAATCAACAATTCACTTCCAAACAAGCTTTCCTTCATTCACTGACTTCTACTGTTCAAATTAACCTATTTTAACAGTTAGTTTCACTTTCAAAGTTATCTTTATCCTCAGGAAAATTTTCAAACTTGCTATCTTTTTGCTAGGGTTAGTATCAACTATTCTGAACTTGTTGCCTTTTTGCTTTTCCACCTTGGCTTACACCAGCACTTTAGATCTTGTTTTTCTGTCTTCTTGCTTGCTTTCTCGCCCAAACCTCAAGCATGCTAAGCAATCTGACACTTCCTCTCCTTTCCTTGTTATATTTTACTTAACTCTTTAAGGTTAAAGTAAGTAAAAGCATGTTTTTTGTGTCTCTTCTTCACACCAAGCCATTCTAATCACCTTTGGTTAGTGTTTCTCCCAATTTCTTCACCTCAATAATCAGACTTAAATAAAAGGCTTGAGTTTGTCCAATCTCAACTTAAGTTGAGATTGTTTGGCTTGCACCCCAAAAATATACTTGTTAGGTTTTGTGGCTTGTGTTTTCTTTTCTTCACTCTTGCATTTCCCCATCTTAGCTCCATGATTCCATTAGACTACCTTTTTTCAACAGTCAGGAAATTTTTATTTTAGGACTCACTCTTTGATTGTGGATAGTTTTAATCCACCAGCTATTAGTGATCAGTTTCCAGAATTAGAAATTGATTTTTTAACTAAATCATCAGTCATTAAGACTTGTCTTTATTTTGTTTTCCTGGAATTAATAAACCACCTTAGCCCTTGCTTTACTTCATATAAGCTTTTAGGAGCCTTTGTCCAGTTGTTGTTACAAACCTCACCTACCTTCCTATATTTAACAAATATAAAAATTCTTGGTTTAAAGGCTTTAGTATACAATAATTTACCCCAAGCCTTCAGAACTTACAGTTGAAAAGTAATTTATCCAAGTTAAAAGAGAAACAGAAGTATTCAGTTTACAATAAAAGGTCTCACATTTATTGCATAAGTCAAGCAAAGATTATTGGCCTTTGTGAGATGATAGCCAACTGAAATGTTGATCAACAATATGAAATATTGTTGACCAGTCAATTTAGCTGCCACAGTTTCATGTGGAGATTACAACTGGCAAGAGTGGTTGTAAATTAGATCAGCAGCGTCAGTTGGCAACTGGTTATTCCAAAGGCAATTGTGGCAAATTGAGCATAATCTGGACATATTATGGAACAGAAAGTTTAAAAGATCACTTATACTTTATCTGAGCAACAGATATGACATGTGGAATGATCTAGCCAACATCTTTGACCTATAGACTTGTCTGGCCAACAGATAAAACCTACAGATTTATATGGACAACAGGTGTACCCCATGGCCTCCTATGGCCAACATATAAGTCCTACAGCCTAGTCTGACTGACAGGAGATGGTAAATAGCTTTATAGCTCATAGCTATTTCACCACAGAAGCTTAATTGGATTACTAAATCCAGCAACAAGAACTGGTGACAATTCCAGTTCAGTGGACAGCACACTCTATTGCTTCACTAATTACAAGGATCACACCACCCCCTGCTCAATCCAACTGATTGATCATAACAACCTTGTTCCTCCTATAAAAATTCACCCCAACTATCTAACACCAATATCTCAATAAGATAATCATTTTGCTCCTAACCATTTACCCTGTGTAACTTGGCTAATCCGGCACAGTTAAAGTAGAGTACATAGCTCTTTAAGGTCAATGTACATCCCATAAACAAGTGATTATTGTTTATGGGCTGCCTTCACTAGCTTTAAGCACTGATAAGATTTCATCTTTAACAGTAGTAGGTGGGGGCTTGGCTTCAGGGTGGGAAAGCTCTATTGGTACTAAGAGGCCAGGAATTCTGGCTCACTTTTTGATGACCAACCTGGCTGATCAGCCCCTCCCTATCTACCCAGACAAGTCCTCTGGTATGCATTATGGAGGAACCCCCACAAACCCCTTGATTGTTTACAGGATGTGTAATAGAACACTGAATGAAAAGGATGGTAGTGTTGAACTTCCCAGACAAAATCTCCATGCAGCAGTAAAGGCAACTTTTAGAACCTGAGGATAAAAAGCAACATATAAGTGGTTGAGAGATTGTCCCCAGATTTGGAAGAAAATTCACCCCAAATAGTTGCCATGATCCCCTCAGATTCAACACTAGAGGGCCCAAGAAGCTGCAAGGGGGCCACAAATATTGCCAAATAAGAGTAGTGGTCCCAAGATACCCCACCCCCAATTGTGCCAAGATGATCTCAAATAAGGGACACATATCTTTGCAGACTTGATCCTGGGGATCCTGTTGCAATTTTGATGGTACATTGAACCTCAGTAGCAGTTCTGACATCTCTCAGCAGGTGTTGTGGTTGGGGATGGTGCTGACATGCCAGGGGGTGATCTTTGCCCCCAAGCCTTCATGGGTGGGGGTAAGCTGATGATGCCTTGATTTTTCAAAGAAAACGCTGAGCCACAAGTCTTTTGGGGGTTGAGCTCCCTTGACCTGGTTTTAAGATCTGGGTGGGTCCAGTTTGCATATATTGCTTGACCTGCTTGCTGTTGATGCCTGGTTTAGATCACTAGCTTCACTAAGGGTGGTTCTATAACTTGTTGTCTCTATTTCTTGTTTCTCTCTAGTAGGGTTGGAAGACTTTAGGAAGGTGGTTGTAGAAAAATCCTCTTAGGCCCAATACAGCTAGGTTGGTTATATATAAACAGGTTGGTAGGGTGTGCAAAAGAAGCTGGAATAGGGCGCCTAGAGATTTATGGGAGGTGGGATGGGGACTGAGACAACTTGTTTGGCCAAAGAAGATAAACCAGAGGATGGTATTACAATGGAAGGCTGGTCCAAAATGTTAACCTATAAATCCAGATATTGATCAGCATTTATTGTAGGACTGGACTGTTAATATCAGGGACCTACCCTGCAGGAAGGGCCCACCACATGATTGGTGCTAACTTTACAATATATGACATGTATTTGCCTACAATGGCCCAGGGCCCATTAGTGGAAACCATGGAATCAACAAGCCTAGTAAGATTGATGTACATTACTCCAAATAGTTGTGTTGAAGTGGACTCATTGGTGCCACAGATTCTAATGGGTGTTTGGGCTGCAGGGTCACAGGGGGGTCATAGGCATTAGGTAAGTAGACAGGTAGTTATATTTGTCCCAAAATAGTAATTGTTGCTTTATATGCCATTTACCTTCACAACCAATGACCTCAGTTTTTCTGGTCCTGGCTTTGGGATTGTGGAGTAGGATATCCTCTAAGGTGAACTCTGAATAGCCAGGTTGGGGGATATTCTGTGAAATTTAACAGGTCAAAGGGTGCTCCAGGTGGTCAATATAGCTTGGGCAGACAGTCCGCGGTTTCTTGGGGTTGATGGACGTGGGGGACAATACCACAAAGGTTAGTCTGAAAATAAAATAGAACTAAAATCAAATATGGAATGACCTGGTTGAACCAAAGGTTCATGTCACTTTATTGCAAAAATGATGATGGGCAACTTCCTGGCAGCCCAGGGTATAAGTATGCCTAAATACCATGGGAAAACTTTTGTAATTCCCCTTGGGCCAGGTGGTACCAACTACCAGGGTTAGGCAACCCTTGGTGGCATATTGTACGGGAGATCTTTCATAGGCTTGATCAAAATGAGAAGAACCAAATTACCTTTTTGAGTTGAAGGATTAGCCATCCTTAGGTGGCTTGCATTACACAGGAAGTTTTTCAATTCTCTGGCCGTGGTGGCCCCAGTTATCTCAGGATCATTGGCCAAGCCTGCGCTCCCATTGGCAGGACTAACATGATCCTTTTGCATGGGAGACATAGGTTCTGGTGACTCTAGACTGATGGGCATCAGGATTTTCACCAAAGACAGAGTCAGCTCTGATTTGAGCCCAGAAAAACGCAGGCAGCTGGGCCCATAGGGTATCAGGGTTTGAATCCCATAGCTGAGATTCTTCTATGATCATTGTTAAAAATAGTTTCTCATTTGTGAAAGTTAAAAATCAAAGCCAAGGTATTGCTATAGAAGTCACCCAATTGAGGGACCAGGAAATCTGATGGGACAACTGTGGATAGCAAGGGCAAAGGGAAGACTTGGGGAAGAGCTAAAAAATCAGGTGCAAGCCTCAACCCCAACAAGTACCTATTTGGGGTGAAAGTCAAACATCCTCAATCTGTGTTGAAAATGGAACCACAAGCTATCCATTGTGTTTTCTTGGAATCAAGGTAAAGTTTGGGGGATGGGTATTTAGCATAGAATGGTTAGGAATGGGGCTTGTTTGTAGGAATTAAAGCTGAGGATACTATAAGAATTGGCATTTGCTCCTCTATCCTCATGGGATGTGGTAAGGAAACAAAAGCTAACCAAAAAAGGCGGGCAAGTTCCTTAGGTCAAAGTTCCTAAGGTTAAAAGTGCAAAAATTGAAAATGGGACCCCCAAAAAGTGCAAAAATCAAAACACTATGTAGGGTGCAAAAATCAAAAATATCAAAGATCAAAGTGCAAAAATTGATTTTCCAGAGATTAACTTTGAAGCTAAATAAAATACATTTTTAATATAAAATTACATATTTTAAAAATCAATCTAAACTAAAGAGACCCCAAGAAATTCATTTCTGCAATAAAAATATATGCTAGATAATAGAAAGATTCTTAAATTAGCTGTTTTCAAGAATTTTTATTTTAGTTTCAAAAGCAAAATTAAGTTAAAATTCATATGTAACTGTATTCAATTAAATATAAAATATGAAGCTATACAAAAAACTGCTTTATAAATATAGTTTTAATAAAAAAATTTAATTTCATTTTCAGCTTATGTAAAGTTATAATAATACTTCAGTATAAGCAAAATAAAGGGGTTTTCCTATAAGATACAAGCATATGATTTTAGGTATTTTGGTTTATTAGTGATCTTATTTCAATAATAAAAGTTATAGAAGTCTATCATTAAAATAATATAAAGTACATTACTTTCCTATTAAAGCTATACTATACAATTTTATACTTAGTAAAATATATAGTCCTATATCTTATTTATAATAAGTCACATTATTCAAAGATATCGAGAGCCTGCACTTACATCTCATAAAATGAGGAATTGAATATTTTTATGTTAAAAACACTGTACTTCCACCAAAAATGATATTGATAGTTCAAAATTGTATATCAAAGAGAAACATTCTATACATCTTATTTTACTCTAATACATATAGTAAAAAGATATAGTAGAAGATAATTGAGGGTAAGAAAGGAGAAGATAATTGAGGATAAGAAAGGAGATAAAAAAGAAAGAAAAAAAGAAAAGAAGAAGAGAATAAAGAAAGAAAGTTGTTTACTTGCTATCAGATTTTATATAATCAACCCTCTTGACAATGCAGAAACTTTTAAAAAAATTTGAGGAGGAATGAGAGGTGGAAAGGAAAGGTGTGAAAGGAGAGGTGGGAAAGGAGAAAATTCAAAAGAGAAACCTTCAAAAAAACCAAGAGCTTATTGCACTTTGATTTAGGCACTTAAATTTCTGCACTTTTTTTTGTGCACTTTGATTTGGGCACTTCAATTTTTTTCCCTGAAATAACATAGGGAAACATAGTAAAATATTATATTAATTTAATATTTTTTGAAATTGCCCCCAAAACACACCAAAATATTAATATTGCAATAAAATAAAAACCTACCAAAAATCTTCATTTCTTTTTTATATATTTAAATATCAGGTCTTAAAGAATCTACAGGAGGAATTTCAAAAGTTTTCATTGATAGTTAATTTTATAAGCTTATAAAAAGTGTGACTAAATCTAAAAAGTCAATTTTTGATTTCCTCACTTTTGATTTGAGGAACTTAATAAAACATAATGAATAAAATATTAATTTTTTGCAAAAATTTAATATTAAGTGGTCCTAAATTTTTGGTACCTTTTTGGATTTTGATTTGACTACTTTTCAATTTCTGCACCCATTAAGAAACTATACAGTAGTTTTAAAAGCTATGGCAACAAGCAAAAATACTTCAGATTTAAACAAAATGATTTCAGATTTAAACAAAATTCAACTCTCAGGTTAAAATATACACTCTGTTAACAGGGTTTATTGGTGTTAATGGGTTAAATGGGCAAAATGGGTCAACACAGCAACAAAGTACTCATGCGCAAAGTGAAACCATTCAAAATATTATCTGAAATACATGGATTCACAAACAAAATGGTGTGAGTTGACTTTTGGTGTACATATGTTTACTATGTGAATTGATGACAAAATACACCCAAGCGTGGTGTGTCAAAACTCAGTCCAAAAACAAAACACAATAGCAACTCACATTGTAAACAAAATTACTCAATCAGTTTGTGCAATGGGTTGTAATCAAGAATGATACCAAGGTACCTAAAATAAGACACAAGATCCGAAACAAAAAGTTTAAAAATATTGTGTTGGGTGCTTAATTTGGCATAAAATATGGGAAATTGGGTGGAAATTATTATGGGTATTCTAAAATGGGTGTGGTAAAACCAAAAACAACTAACTAAGAAATAAAAAATCTGTAATTGGGATATTGGGTGGGAAAACCTTTAATTGAATAACAATATTCATATAAAAGCAAAAATTAAAAAAAGGGAATAACATAATTGAAATTTATTTAATATTTTATTGAATTCTCAAAATGGAAGGAACACAGCAACAGACTACCATTGCACCTGTTGTGCGCTGCAGTTGCAGTTGCCCCCACGGGTCAAAGAACAAAGTTAGTGCAACCCGAGTGCCTACTCAGGAGAGAGGTGGAAGAGGAGAGTTCCATAGTGACACTGCACTGACACAGCCAGTTCAAGGAGCATAAGCTGCTAGGGTGGGGAGCATAAACCCTTGGGTCCCAAAGCTGACCCAGAAGCCCACCAAGGTTACCACTACCAAAACAGTTAGAAACAAGGAGGTAGAACTTACTTTGTATGTGTTTGACGGAGTGTACCAGCAAGAGTTGGTCCCATCGGCCATGCTGGAGAAGGTGAAGCCTGTACTTGATACTAGCTACAAGCCCTACGTCAGTGATGGCAATCAGGAGGATGACAAGGAGCCCCAGTTCTACCAAACCAATGAGGGACAGTTAGTGCTAAAGAAAGTTGCTGCGTTTTACACCAAGGTGCCCATGCCCTGTGTTGTGCCCAATGCCAACAAGCCAATCCCTACTGCTAAAAATCCCGCTCACAAGCGCATTCCTGACATTAAGAGCATCATCTTTCTCTGGCTCATGCGGGAACCTGGTGATTACAAGGCAGCTGCGGCTCTTGTTGGGGTGGATCCCAAGTACGCCTCAAAGACCTTCAACAAGTTCATTGATACTGGCTGAGTCCTTGCTGCAGAGAAATCCTTGCGTGTTTCTACCATGCTCACCAAGGAGCACAAATGGGCAATCTTCCAGTGGATAACCCAAGATTGCCATCTTGAACTGGCAAATATACAGGCCATGGTCAAGTCTGCTTTTGGGGTTGAGGCCTCAATTTCCTTTTACTACCATCTGCTCAAGGGGATGCGCTTTTCCTGGAAAAAGCTCAGGGTATCTCCCTACAACAGAAACAGCCCAGCCAATATTGAGACCCAGAAAAACTACGCTGAGGCGTACACTGCCCTCAAAGCCAAGGGAACGGTGAAATTCTATTATATTGATGAATCAGCATTTGCCTTTTTGATGCACAATGGGTATGGATATGTCCCCAATGGCTCCAATGACGGGATGGCTTGGCGTGCTGCAGTCCGCGCCACACATACTCAATGGTGGCTCTCCCCGGTCCAAAGGGGGTTGAGCTGTACCAAATGATACTAGGCTCCCACAATAGCTGGACCTTCCTATCATTTCTCTGATTGGTCCAGGAGCACCTGAGGCGCACGAGCCCAGGCTTCACCAACATAATTGTATTGGACAATGTTGGTCTCCACAAGGTGACAGATATTCTTGAAGAATTTCCATCAATTGACACCAGCATTGCAGTGGGCCCCCAGCAATTGGCCACGGAAAATTTGCGCCTTCTCTTCCTCCCCACCTATTTGCCCTTCCTAAATCCCATTGAGGAAGTCTTTGGATGGCTCAAGCAAGTTGTCAAGCAAGGAACCCCAACAAGGACCAAGGACCTGTTTGATTTTCTGCAGGCCGGGATCCATACCCTCCTAGCTGAGACTGTGGCCAAATTCTATGGCCACGCTGATTCATTCATCCTCACGTGCCTAACCAAACAGCCAATCAATTAAAGGCTTAGTGTGTCCAACTTTTTTATATTCTCTAATTTACTATTTAAGATTTATTGATTATCATTTTATATTTAGATGGTTCCACGCCCGCAATCACATTCAGAAGGACCATCAATAGATGTAAGTAATTTATTTATTTTATTATATATTATTTAATATGTCATCTGAGGTTGTTCCAAATCCTTGATACTGGATTACGCAAATATATTTATATCACTTTTGTCAAATAAATATAAAATAGTCTTATAAAAATGAAATGTAAATTGTAAGGTTGAAATTTATTTTATTATCATTTTATTTTATACTTTTATGAAACCCATTTCCGCAATATATTTTGCAAATCTTGTTTGCTAAAATATTATTTGAAAAATTATTTATAATATAAAAATATAGTAGAGTATAAATATATTTATTGATATAGAGATAAAGTTAAGTGCACCTATAATGGGTTTGGAGGTATGTACCCACCCCGCAATGGAGGTGGCGCACAACCTCCACTGCCACACCCTGAACAGTGGATACATCCTTATTAAAGTATTTGCGCCTGCTGGTAAAAGGAAGGATGGTGAGGTGAGAATGGAGGAGCAGCTTTTCTGGCGGGGCTGCAAACCTGAAGATGCCAGCCAGGATCAGGGCGTCCTGGATGATGTGATCCACCAAGTCATACCCAGGGGGGACCTTCTTCCCATCCAGTGAGAGCCTGGCCTTGTCAACCCCAAGAAGGACCCTGTCTAGGTCCTCTACACTGGCGTTCATCCCAAAGAAGAAAAGATACTCAAGGTAAACAACAAGGTGAAGCCTTTGTCCAGCAAAGGCTTCTGTAAACTTGCACAATTTGTTGTATACAGCGCTAATCTTCTTCTTGTGCTTGGTTTTGGCAAAGGTCAGCTCCATAGCTGCAAGGATTCCCGTCTTGTTGGCACTCCAGGCCAGCCCAAAGTCTGCCAGGAGGACTTTTGTCTTCTTAACAGCTGTTGCGTCTGCAACAGCCAATTTCAACACTGCACGCCCAAAGTTCTCCAACAGGTAAGAGATGATATGCTCCAAGGGGTAGCAGAAGCAAGCAGCCGCATGAGCCTGGCCCATCTCTGGTATATTCTTGAATTGGAGCGTTGTCAGGACGTCCCAAACAAGCTCAATGGAGTTTACACAGTAAACTCCACTGAGGTTAACTGGGTCCAGGCGGACCAGTTGGGCATCCTTGTAGGCAGTAACTTCCCACTCAGATGCCCCCTCACCATGTGAAAGCCCAGCCAATGCCTTCCTGGACATTGGGAATGTACCATGGATCCTGTCTTCAAGCTTCTGCAAGACAGGGGGGACAGGAAAAGCTGTTTGGCCACATGAGTGGCGTAGTTGAAGTAGAAGGTGGGGGACAAAAGGAACCAGGACCCAGCGGAGTTCACCATCAACATCTTCTAAAAAAAAGATAATTATTTAAGAATTTTTATTAATTATAATTTTTTAGGTTGCCTTCTTGGGTTTCTTCCTTGCCGGCGGCTTCAGCCAGCTTTGCCATTCTTGGCGTAAGCAATTGCGCCAGCAATTCAGTGTCCTCTGCTCTGGTACGCTTGGCGGGTTTAAGATGTTCATACATCTCTGGGTCGTCAACCCAAACAGACGGCACAGAAAGATTATACACCTTAAACTGGAGGCCCTTGACTACCGTCTTCTGGATGTTGAGAAGACGCTTGATGGTCTTCTCTGGGGTGTCTGGTATTTTGGTCATAAGGGCCTTTGTGGACACCTTGTCTATTTTGTTCCCTTCAAGGACAGCAGACTTCACTTTGGCTTTGACCTTGCAGTCAATGTCCTTTATTTTGGCAATTGCCAAGTTGAGATCCTTCAGAAGCTTCTCCAATTCTCTCATTGATTTTTTACTAACCTTTCCATATTTTTTTATAGCTTTTGCCCCAATAAATTCTGTATTATTTTGATACTGTTACCTCTTTGTTTATTTGTTTTTGTTTTCCCATCTACTACATTATCCCATCTTTTTACCCATTTTGTATATGTTTTACGCTCATCTCGATATGTGTTGTTTGCTTTGTGTTGGCATTGTTTCCTTTATTACCATATTATTTTTAGCACCCAAACACATCCCCTTGTGAAAATATTAACAAAAATTTGGTGATCAGCTAAATTTGAATTAGAAAATTATAGCGTTAACTGTTTTTAGATAAAGTAGTTACTGATCCAAATTCAAAACCTTAATGATAAACTTTAAGCCAATCAGAAGCTAATTGATAAAGTGATTGTTGTGACATAAAGGGTCATTCAGTAATTCTTTGATACATGTGTGCTAATTAATATGATTGGCTGGTTGTTTTGCCATTGTGCGCCATTGCCGCTATGGCAAGTTGTTGATGGACTAGTGCTAACCCAGTAACTTATTGGGCACTAGTCCACCAACAACTTGCCATAGCGGCAATGGCGCACAATGGCAAAACAACCAGCCAATCATATTAATTAGCACACATGTATCAAAGAATTACTGAATGACCCTTTATGTCACAACAATCACTTTATCAATTAGCTTCTGATTGGCTTAAAGTTTATCATTAAGGTTTTGAATTTGGATCAGTAACTACTTTATCTAAAAACAGTTAACACTATAATTTTCTAATTCAAATTTAGCTGATCACCAAATTATTGTTAATATTTTCACAAGGGGATGTGTTTGGGTGCTAAAAATAACTGTGTTCAGGATCTAGATACACAACATAGTAAATATATAATTTTATAGAAATAGGCTGAACATAAAGAATATAGCCAACTATAAACAAAGAGAACACAAAAAATTGAAATTCAAAATAAAGATAAAGATAATATAAATAGAAATTTTTTGGGACCAGAGGGTTTATTGAGGCAGGGAAGAGTGATGCATAGTAGGCAGAATGCCGCAGGAAGGAAGACGTAGAGGCAGTGCTGGCCTGGGGGTCTGGGATTGGTTGGGTTGGGTTTGCGGGTGAGGGTGGCAGGGGTGGAGGCAGGAGGATTGCGTGTGATGGCCGCCATATACCGCTCATTATACTCCTCATCAGTCATTGGCTGAACAGGCTGGTAGGTGGCTGTGGCATGGGGTGCAAGGCGCTTATCCTTGCATGATTGGTTGCCCATGTTCACATGGAAAAACATTTGCACAAACAAGTCAGCCACTATTTGGTAACCAAAGAGAAAATTGTGATCAAGGACCCCAAGATAGAGGTCGTTGAAAGCCTGAGGGCAGCGCTCCCGGAGTGTATCTCCAATATTAAAGAGCACAACATCTTCCAGATGGACGTCAGCGTGACCAGCTGGGTACATGGAGGCCTGGTGCCCGTGTTCCTGGATGGCCTTGAGGGCAGTGGAGTTACCCTCCATCTGGTGGCTCAAGAAAACCTGGTATTTGGAATTTGAGCCATCCCAGGAGTCAAGCAATCCATTGAGGATGTGGCCATATGAGTACCCATCAATGAAATCAGAGTTTGTCTAATAGTAGACAAAATCCTTGCTGAAACAGCCAGAAATGCACCAATGGATGCCCCCTTCTTGACCTTCTTCCTTCCATTCTTGGTGGCGGCTTTTCCTTGCTCACCAAAATTGTCAAATGCAATTGATAACTTGTAGTACAAGACAAACATGATGTCATCTGTTAGACTTGTCAAGCATATGACCAGGGTTGATTCAATTGCGGTGTCATATGGGGAATCCTCAGCGCCATCCCATTGGTTGCCGGCAAAATTTGTAAGAACCCTAATTGAAGCCACCTTTCCAGGCATCCAGAGCTGCACCATGCGCTCAGACACCCAAATGCCATGGTGCGCAAGTTGCTTCCGGACCTGGGTCAAGGGAAGCTTGGGGTCCTGCTGGAGGAGGTCAAGCATTATTGGGTATGGCTCATTGATCTGGGACTCTGTGGCCTTCTTTGGCTTCTTGGCTGTCCCAATCAGATTTCCCTTATTCATCAGGTTGTTATATTTCCGCATGACAGTAGCCTGGGTGAATTGTAATTGGCTGGCTATCTGATCCCAGGACAGACCCTGCAGGTTGAGTGCCACAATTTCCTGAAGAATTTGGGCAGTGATTATTCTGCGTTTGGGGCGCTGGGCGGCAGGAGCTGAAGCCTGATTGGCTGAGGGAGGGGCAGGTTGGGCAGTGGCGGGAAGTTGTTCCAAATCAAGGTTGCCATCCTGATTGGTTGGTTGACGGGCAGCTTGTGTGGGGGTGGGGGTGGGAGCAAGGGCAGAGCTAGACGCTAAGTGACTCTCAAACAAGTCAAAGCCATATGGGTCAGGGGACAGTAACAGGTCAGCTTCCTTGTTATCCGCCTCAAAGGCTTGGGTGTAAACAGGTGCCTCCACGTTCTGAGCCTTGCCTCCATTGAAGTTGGCTTAGCTGCTGCTGGCTTGGCTGCTGGCACAGTTGAAGATGTTGCTATTGAAAACCATATTGAAATAAAACCTAGGATAAAATCACTAAAAGTAGAATTTTTAAAAATTAATAATTTATTTTTATTGTAATCACAAGTCCATATTTGGAAAGTTCTCAAGACCATTATACACAAATCAGGAGCCATGAAAATGAATAAAATGCCTTGTTCCTAAACTGGATAGCTGTTGATTGGCTGTTATACTGTTATTTTTCTATTTTAGGCTGCTCATACTACACATCTTGTGTGAGTTCTTTTTGTTTTGTGCTTGTGGAATATTGCTTCTAGATTGCTCAAATTTTGTTTCATTTTGGTCCTTCTGTTGGTGCCTCATATGAATCCTGCTTGGATTATAATATACTCAGGAATAGCATCCATTCATTTCACTTGTTGTGTCAGTTCATTTTGTTTGTGGTTTGAACTACACCACTTGATGTTTGCTTTAATTTTGTATAATGGGTTAGTGAAATTTTTTTTGGTTTGACAGTTCATTTATTAACCAAAAATATTTAAATTAATTGAATCCTGACTCTCGCGCAACTTGGATTTTGTTTAAATCTGAAATCATTTTGTTTAAATCTGAAGTATTTTTGCTTGTTGCCATAGCTTTTAAAACTACTGTATGTAAATTTGTAAATAAATTTTTATGAGACAAAATTTTATTTTTTTAAATAAAGAGCTTATAAAAGTATTTTATATTAAGATTTGAACAAAATAAATTTAAAAATTTGCCTAAAGTTAAAAAAAAAGCTTTTTTTAGCTCTTGAATTCTTTTTTTACATATAGAAAAAAATTGTAAATTTTTAAAAAAAATTAATTTTGATGTATCAAATTATTAAAATGAAGATTTTTTCACTTTGATTTTTGCACTTTCAATTTTTCCCCTATATTCAAAGGGGAAAATAAATTATATTTTAAAAGCCAAATTAAATTAAGGTGTGTTTTAAATTGCATCAATTTGGGCACTTCAAACTTGGTTTTTCAATTTTAGCTTCTAGTAAAAACATTTTAAAAAAGTCAAATTTAAGAAAAATGTTAAATTTTTGGGGAAAACTTTTATTGAAAAAAAGTGTGGAGATCAAAAATCCATCAATTTGGAGATTTTGATCTCCACACTTTGACTTTAAGCACTTGCCCAAAAAGGCTAGCTAACAGAACTGAGGAAGGCAAAGAAAGAGCGTCTGAAGGATGAAAAAAGTAGAGCAGGAAGGGAGGAACAATTGTAAGCAGAAAGAGAAGGGGAAACTGATCCTGGAACAGGAAGTTCAAATCCAAGCAAAGAGCAGCAACCAAGTAACTTTGAGCTTCATAACTAATCTTTTAAAATAGGGTCTGGGTTCAAAACTTTGGGAGAGTAAAAGTAAAGCTGTGGCTAATAAAAACCAAGGGATCAAAATTTCTTTGAAGCATTTGGAATGCTCAACTGGATAATAGAATAAACAATGTTTGATTGTGATAATTTTGGATTTTCTCCATAGTAGTAGTGAGAGCAAGTCCTGACATCTGTGGATAGGTGATCCCAACCAGGATGGCACTACCTGAAAAAGTTTGGGTCAAAGGGTTGGATAAAAGGATGATCTCTAGGGCAACATCCTTGTAGTCAGGGGTTAGAAGGTACTGTGTGAGATTTATTGGGCCATAGGAAGATCCTGGGGATTGATCCAAGTCAGGTTTGAAGGACGCCAGTGAGTTGTCCTGTTGGCTGGACCTGGCAACTTTGCCCAAAGGAGTTGAGTGTAAGTGGTGAAAAATGTGAACCAAGTTATGAAAAAGTTGGGTTATCCAGAGGTTACTAGCACTTCTATCTCAGAATGATAACATAGTCTGGCTCTGGGTTGGCGGGTAGATATAACCTCCTTGCCAGGCTTCAAGTCTAAGGGATCAGGATTCTGTCAGGTATAATATCATCTTAACTGGAATTTCCTACCCCCAAAAGAAAGCGCCCAAACAGCTAGCCCAAAAAACCCACAAAGAATCTGGCTGATCTAACCCCAGCCATTGGAAATAAATGGATTGTGGCAAAGCATGTGTGGCTTGCCAATTATGTCATATGAGTCAAAAAAGGCTTGGAAACCTCAAAAACAGGTAATTTAGTGCTTTTTGGCGCCAAAATAAATTTATGACTGTCAGAACTCTGGAATAATATGGTAGACTTGAACTTTTTTTCCCCTGCTAATTGGTTAAGACAACCAATTGCCATGAAGCTGGATAACACTAAAGAATTATCAACTGATCTTGTTCCTGGTCTTGGGTAATCAGTGCTCTTAATATTACTCCAAAGATTGATCCTGATCCAATAATGGTCTCCTCATTGGGTCAAACCTGAGTAAACAGGCTTGATGATTCATGACTATAATCACAGAACACTCCTCTGCCAATAAGATGGAGTGTTCCTGAATAATAATGCAAGATGGCTACTGCCAAACATTCATGCTTGAAGATACATCAAAATCTATGGCTAATAGAGAAGGTCATTCAGAAGAATACTGCATGATGCAAAAACTCAGTCTACAGTGTAACTAAACTTGTATATGCATAAACTGCAAACAAGATGCCGCCGTTATACTGATAAGATAAGCTGAGGTCCGGTAATCTATTGAAGTCCCATGCCAGACCAGCATGGCTGCCTAACTCTGGGGGCTGAAACTAGCAGTCTGGGGAACAGATAGACTGACTAGTAAGAGTTGGAACCATCAGATTACAATCTGGCAAGAGGGCTTATCCACCCTATATAAGGTGCTCTCCTGATTAGAGATTGAGCAGAATATATTCATCCTTGAAGATAAAGATTGAAAATGTCTATTGTTGTATCACTACTAGCCAACGCCTAATAGTCAGAAGAATCCAAGTAGAGTGCACTGCCGCTTACTTGCAGACCCTGTGTATTTTCTCCTAAAGTCAGATAAAGCTATGCCAGGCTGTAGCTGTACCCTAAGACCTGATTGGTAGCTACAGACTGTTGCCATAAAGTCCCCTATCAACATCCCCATTTCAATGTCCATTAATAAAAATAATTCCTCAAGACCACAAAATCTTGACAATGACTGTCAAGATTTCTGGATCTTGAAGAAGAAGAGAGATTATTTTTATTAGGTGAGTTAATCATGTTGGGATGGAACATCTGTATGAAGACAGATGTGCTTCTATTGGTGTGAATGGTGTGCGCAATGGGCTGTGTCCTGATGTTGGTTGATCTGAGTGATGTGGAAGTCCTGTGGTCCTTTGGAGATGTAATACCGTCTGTGGTGGTTTGGCAGGAATTTGAAAGTATCAATAAGTCACTCTTATTGTACGTTGACACTGCTACTATTAGGAATAGTAGTGATGTTGAAGGGTATTAAATTGTCTCTTCTCCAAGTGATCTTGGAAGGACCCTTTATAGTTGACAGCTAGCGGCCAAACTGGCTTCTAGCTGCGGACAACTCTTACTAGCTAGCCTATCATCCCCAAGCTACTAGTTTCATCTCCTAGAGTTGGATCCCAAAACCTGAATAAGGTTTGAGATGAGGTAATATTCTAGGCTGCTGATTTCTCCTCTTCAGCCTAGATATACCTTGACTTAGTTACGGCAAACTAAGTTGATACCCATTTTGGCCAACCTGCCCTTGTGCTCAATATAATGTGTAAAATATGCACAGGCGGTCTTCTGTCTCACTTCTTGGTGAAACAGGATGTTATAATTCCCTGTTTCAATCTCTGGGTCAGGTCTGCGCCCCTATTCAGAATCCGGAATCCTTAGCATCTAATTATAGAAGCTTCTGGATTGGCCCGTGACCTGAGACCTGGAATGTCTCAGGTGTCTTCTGACTTGGAAACTATACCAATCTTATTATAGTTTCTCTGTATTCCGGAATAGCTGTGTCACTTTGGCTGTGTCCCGTCTAATGTCAACCCACAGCTTCAGTGATAGGGATATGGATCAGTCAATCCTAATAGATCAGGATTTCCTGACAATGACATACCAAAATTTTAAGTACCTTATGGAGGCTTTGTGACAAAAATTGAGGCCTGCCACATCATTGCCAAATCCCAATCCCCATATTGGCTTGTAATTTGCTAGAACTGCTTTAGTAGTTGATATATATATAATGTTAAAACCAATATCAAGTTTAAAAGTTTCTAATAATTATCACCCAAGTAAAGAGCTATTTCTTGCTTATGTGTCTGTATGATACCTCACGGTCTGTGGCTTTGATTTCATAGGTTCTGCAGCCTCTGCGCTGATTTTGGACCCCCAATTTTGAAATTGTAGAAACTGTGGAACAAATTTGGGAGATTGTGTATTTAAAAAATCCAGCCACAGTTTCTCAATCAACTTAATTCTTCTGTTCTGCCCTAGTTTTCTTTGTCTGTATTGTCCCTCTGCCTCTGCCTCTGCTTGGAGATTTCTGTCTGCAAATTTCAACTTTACAATTTTTTAAATTTCAATTCTTTGATTATTTGCTATTTTATCCCCTGTTTTGTGAATTTTCAGAATTTTGTAGAGACTCCACCATTACAGCCTCTGTCCCCAAACTGGATAGCTGTTGATTGGCTGCTAAAAATTTCTATTTTTATTTTATGATACCAATATTACGCATCTTGTGTAGCTTCATTATGTTTTGTGTTTGTAAAGTTTTGCTTCTTGGTTGCTCTATTTTTGTTTCATTTTGACCCTTCTATTGGTGCCTCATCTGAATCCAAATAGGATTATAATGTATTCCAAGAAGCACCAATTTATTTCTCTTGTTGTATTGGGTCATTGTGTTTGTAGTTTGGACTATTTTTTTTGATTTATCATATAAACTTTTATTAATATGGACTTTATTGTGCTTCTTGTTTTGTCTTTCACCAGTTCACCAAAAATACTCAACTTATTTCAATCTGAAACTTGTCAGACTTAGATTTTACTTAGATCTGAGTCCATTTTGTTTATATCTGAGTTGTTTTTGCCTAGTGCCATAGCTGTGAAAGCTACTGTGCTTGAGTTTTAAACCAGATAACTGTTTAAACATGTAAGCTTCTAAAAACTATTTGGCATTTAAAGCATACCAAAATTTTAAAAACATATAATTTTTAAAAGTGTATTCTAATTTGTGTAAACTCCCATTTTTCATTAAAATTTATTTAAAATTTCATGTGTTGTTCTGATATTTACAAGACAAAAAAAGAGATTTAAAAGCAAAGTATTTTTTTAAAAAAATAAGTAAAATCTTGATTATATGCAAATGAAATGTGGATTTGTTCAGGGATTTTTTACCCTACCATCTTCAGCAATATTTTTTTAAATTGGGACTATGTGCCCTTTTGGAAATTTTGCAACTGTGCTGTTTTAGCAAAAGTTACAAGGGGAAATATTTGAAGACTAGATAATTATCTTTATTAAGATATTGGAATTATATACTGTGAGTGGATCATTGATAGTAGGAACATGATTGTGATGATCAATCAGTTGGATGGTTAGGGGGTGGCTTAATCTAGATATTGAGTCAAGCGCTGAATCAAGATATACATCCTTTGGGATCACCATTTTCTCATATTTCTATTTTGGGGAATTTGAGTTGACTTCCTCATTTGGATACAGGTCACTGGGAAGTCAGATTGAGGTTCACAAACCTGCTTGGCCAGAACCATTTTGGTGGGCCAACCCTGCTGTTTTGACAGAAACAGCTGATTATTCTTGAGCCAATTGCAAATGGGGTGGCGCTCATCACCCCCAGGGTGGCAGTGCAGCGTATAAAAGGCAAGGTAGTGAAGGATTTGTTATGCAAGCTTGTCTTGGCAGGTATATAGTATCTTTAAAGAAATGTAGGTGTAGAGAAGTCTCCAGCAAATAATATATGAGATTATAGCCCTGCAACCTCTTCATCTTTTACAATACAAGTTTAGAAATATCAAATTGTTTCAGGATTTCTTCAATCATATGTATATTTGCTTTGATTATGCAATTCAAGAGTATTCCAGGTATACTGTGAAGTATATATGATGGTTTGTATAAAGTTCTGTAAACAGGAAGAACTTATTATATGTTGTGAGCAAACAGTTTGTGTATCTGTTATATGAAAGTTTATGATCAAATCAAACAGTTATCTTTCCTTCATCAGCTATCCAGGCACCTGTATATGATATCAAAGTTGCTTTCATCCAGTTCATCAACATTACATCTTCCAGCTGATTTGATAATGATCCAATAGCTTTATTGATTATTGTCAGATTCACATATTTAGGTGCAACTTAAAACTCTGTCTTCTTTACCCTGCCTCATAGGCATTTTTTGAAGGTAAATAGTTATACACATCCAAGTACATATTTTTTAAAATTTACCTGTAAACTTTCTCTTATTTCATTCATTCTGGGAATCAATCTTCCCTCCTAATCCATAGGACTTCAGCGTCCAGCTTGAACACTCTTGGGATGCTTGATGATCTCTCCTCACTGCTTCATCTGATGAAAATCCACCCATGTTTATCTCAAAAGTTTGAATCCTTTTCATAGATCCCTTATATGCCAGGAGATATCCTGTGCTAATGCTGCTACAGCCGTATCAGAGTCCAGCTGTCATGCAACAAGAGGAAAAGTTGGGCCTGGAAGGCCATGCATACTTATGGGAAAGCTTTCACTAGATAATTAATGTGGTGACCTAATGTTACCATGTACCTATGTGGGATGATAACTTGATCAGCTAATCCAACACAGTAAATTAGACAAATCCAATCTTGCTGTAGTTGTGTGTGGAAGTGTCCATAGAGGAGGGGGGCTTCTGGAATCTACTTCATACTAGACAGATGTCTAATACCAGGGGTAGATATTAAGGAACCTGGCTTTGGGAGATCCAAGTGATGGGGAAAGAAGAAGGCTTTCTAAAGTTACTCCCCCATTTAGTCTTGGATAGGACAATCTTCCCCTTGACGTACAAAGAAAACTCCTCAGAATTAAGCTAAACCTCTTAATTCCTTTGAGGATTTAGCTCACACAATCGGCAAGAGATTTGTACTGGTGTATCCTTCTCAGGTGGTAACTGCTGATTCTCAGATTTTTTTCCTACTTGGAAAGATTTCCTGACTAATTTGGACCACTTGTTGGCTTGGTTATTTCCCCATTTAAAACAGATGAAGTGCAATCAGTCAGGTTGCGCTTCTACCAAATCAACAAAATCCATCCAAACTGGAATTAATGGCATCCTGAAGTATCCCATAGGCACCACCCAATCAGAGGTTAAGTTGGAAATTAATGAGAAACCAACCAATCCCCCTGAAATTCCCTTGCAAAAATCCTCCCCTGGCCAGTCAGGCTCACTGTCTGGGTCAGATGACCTTGCAAATTCAGAATTGGCCCCTTAAAGCAAGACAGGGGACTTTCAGTTCCCTGCTTGATCATCCTTATCAAATAAAGTTTATAATTTCCCCTTTTAAGTTTTGGAATCTTTGGGAAATCCTTGTGCTGTTCCTTTAGTTTCTTGGCTTTTTTAGTAGAAGTTTTACTATTCCTTACCTTCCTAGTCTTTTCCTGGATCCCAACGTTCTTTTTGAAGCTCCTAGAGTTGAGGTTAGTATATATGTCAAATTCTTACCACTTTGACTTTCAAAAACTAGACTTTGACTCTAAAGTTAGTATTAAAAGCTATATATTTACTTACTTTAAGTTTTTTTGTTGTCCTTTTTTATGTTGTTGCCTCAATCTACTTATACGCCTTGTAAAGCTCTTCCTGTTCTCTTTTGAAGCATATAGATTGACTTGGATGTCTCTCTTGATCCCCAGGCCTTTAGAAATTTCCCTGAATCTGCTGAATCCTAGAATTAAACTTGTTCCCACTTCAGAAAGACTCTGAATTCTCTTACCCTCCTGGAGAATTCTGGTCCCCTTGCTGAAGTTTGTGACTTTCACCCTGGCACCAGTTTTGGTAATGATTTGGACCACCTCCCCAGATCTCTGGGGCTGGATTTCTTCTTCTATCCACTGTGTAGGGGGAAACCCCAATAATTTCCTGCAATTTTATGAGGACATTCACAGAAATACTCAAGACCTTGTTACCAGTGAGAATCTCATTAAGAGCCTCACTTGTGATGATCTTGAACTATTTCCTCCCAAACCAGTTCCTCTGACTCCCCAAAAAGTGGATCCCCCAAAGCCTCCCCTCTCCACAGAAACAAAGTACGCGGCTTCTGAAGAAGAGTTGGGTCCTCAGGAGTATGCTCCCAGGCAGACTCCTTGGTTACTTGGCGGAATCCTCTTGATGGGGTTGGATTCTTACTTTCCCTGACTATCTCCCGCGTCCTTGCTCTGGACGCCACTTCAAACGGCTATACCGGCCCTACACTAGATGGTGTCTTGGTGGGTCTTCCCCACTGAATGGGAACCAAACTTAGTTAGTTTAGTCCCCCTCTCTTACTGACTTGGTCAGGAATATGAGAATAGGCAACTTTCAGAGAGAATGGGTGTTCTGGTGGCAGTTGGCAATATGGGGATATCAGCTGGTTATATTCTCTTAACGGGGCAAAAAATAGGGGAATGTGGTGCAAATGTAGTAGATTCCTGCCACAACACAATGCTCCAAGTGAATATGTTTAGCTTTATCTAAATGTGTCAAGAATGAGGAGCTCTATCCTTTTGCATTCTCATAGTTGCTCTGAAAACTTTCAGAAGTTTGAGGAGGAGATAGGATGTCATGTTGGGTCAGTGGCACTGCCTTTTTGATGCCACTGTCTCCAGTGGTAACATATCTTCTTAGTGGATCCTTGGAGGTGTGTTAGTTCCTCATTTAGGTTTTGGAGCATAAAACTCTCTTCTAGCTCATCAGTGGCTTCTAGTTCAGAATCCCTGTGGCTTGGGCTATTTGACAAAGGTTGGATGGCAGGCGCTTCAGCCTAGCATGTTTGGGTTTAGTGAAGCTAAACCCGTTACTGTTAATACAATTGATCAATCATCTGGCAATTTTCTGATTGTATAGTACTTTTCTGATATACTAGTTTCTCAAATTTGCTCAGTGAGTTTGGCTTGGATGCTGAATTATGTTTGGCTATGTAAATTAACAGCCATTAAGGGTCTTCAGCCTTTGAGCTTGTGTTATTTTGAATATTATTGGTAGGGACTGTCCATATGTTTTGGATTCAGGGTGTGGTGTTTCCTTGGCATAGGCCAGCCTAAGTACCCAACTTTGCGGAGCAGAGGTGCTGGAATGCTGCAGGTGATATCTTGGCCCATCTGCTGTGTGAGTTGGTTCAAGGTTCCTCTATCAGTGAGAAAGTTGGGCTGTTTGGTGGGAGCAAGGATGTTGTTGAAGATGGTCAAACCCACAGGGCTGCTCTGCTCTGCTCTTCCTTGTAGGTCCTCTGGCTATTAGGGAGCACCGTTTGCTGGGTTCTTTTCCTTGGCAGAATGTTTCTGGGATAAAGTAGGTATGGATGATATACTTCTCCTACCACAGTTGAGTATTAAGACTGGCAAGCATGTAATACAAAACATAGGAGAGATCTAAGAAGATAATGATATATTTAGTTGATATAGAGGAAGAGTGTTATATTAGTGAAGTGATAAGCTGCATAATGTCCATGAAGATCATAGTGGTCATGAGGCTTTGGAAGATCTGGATTACCCTGGAACTTGGATGTTTGATCCTAGTGTGATATCTGGATTTTGTGTTGGGGCCACCTTTACTAGTTGGTTGAGCCATTTCTTGGGGAGATGATCTCCTGAGAGGGAGTAATCAAAGATGCTGTGCACAATATTTTAAGCCTTTTAAAATGTGAAATGGTGGTATTTCTGTGCTACTGGATTTTTTTAAAAATAATGAGTGAAAAGTAATTTGTTACTGAAGATTGATGGAAATTGTCAGCTGTTTGAATCTGTTGGTTTTGGCAGAAACTTCATCTGTTTTTTGGTGGTATTAATTATGTGCTAGTTTTTTAACTTCCCTTCATTTGTATATGATATAATAAAGTGAAAACCTACTTTTCAGCTAGATGACAAAATGGCTAGTGGGTTACTAATTTTCTTTTAAGCTTAAGTTAAGCAGAGGCAAAACTAAGCTAATCAAAATAAAAGAAAGCTATAAAAGTTATTTAAAAGTATTTTTTGACTACCGTTCTGACATTAATTGGAAATTGGTTGGCAGAACAATAATTGATGGAGTATCTTCCTGCCCCAACTAGGGGTCATCCTGTGGCTTTGCTTGTTGAACTTAGCTCAGTGCAGCAAATTGGTTGGGGGTTACACAAAAGTTCAAATAGCTAATTGCCGAGCAAACAATGTAGGGGTTTTATTTTGTTTACAAGCTGAGCTTTGGGGCGCAGCAACCCCAGGGTTGAGCATTTAATAGTAAGGACATTGATTCTAAAGATGGAGTTATGAGAAAATAACATCAAGTGAGGAGGCAGGGAAAAGAGCCCAGCACATTTGTGAAAAATGGTTGACCAGGGATTTAAAGTGCATTGAGTTGTTGCTTGCCCTGTAAAAGGATGTTAGACTTGATAATTTTAAAAAGAAAAACCTAAGGAATGCCCGTGAAAACTTCTGTTTCGTTTCAATGTCAATGTGGGTTGAAGGGAATCCCTCCTAGTTTGATTAATTGCTGGTAAATAACTATGCTTTACTTCACTCAATATGCTGGGAAGCCATGTAGCAGCCTCTTGGTGGTGCACAGACAGGAACTTGCGGAACATCTCTATAATCAGTCCGAGATAAGACCTGGGCATGGTGGAACCGATGCATTGTAAGATTTGCCTGAGAAGCTGATAGCCATAGGTCTGAACCATTAGGCCATGGACAGGGGCATTTAGCTGAAGGGCACGCGCATATTGGGCTTCACGCTTCTCCATAATAAATAGCTCGTTTAAAAAGGTCGACATGACTCGAATAATCTGTCTATCCTGAGACATCAAGCCCAATATGCCAAAGTTGATGATGGCGTGGTGCGCTGCCTCGGGGAGCATTAAGAAGGAATGCGGGGCCATGTTTATTAGCTTTGCTAAAAAATCTGCCAGGCCAATTGTGAGGTCAGGCAATTCATCAACGCGAGAAGGATTGGTGAGCTTCTGCAGTGTGATGTCTATCGAGGTTGAAGAAATCCTTGCCAAGTCCTGGACTATGTTTAGCTGATCGGGGTCGTCAGGCGACGGTACTTTGATGGCATAGGTTTGCACTACCTGGCGGATGGTGTCGAGATAGGCTGATAGCGTATGCCGAGTATACCCAGCGCCTAACAATTGCAAAAGCGGTTCGAGTGGGAAGGAGAACGGAGTGGGGTATCCACTTAGTTTAAGCCCAGCGTCTAAAAAGGAGGAGAGCGCCTGGCGGGTTAGCTTGACAGACAGACTCAACATACCGTAGAAACTGCTTCATTGTGCCCTAAAAGCTCAAGTGTATGCGAGGTAACAAGAAACACTCTTTCAGTATAGGGGATCTCTGCTGGAGTAGGGCATCTGACAGCATCAACATCCTGGGCGCGAGATCCTGTCCTTGCTCCATCACAACAGGCAATTAGACTGCGGAAATTGTCAACAGTGCACTCAATGATGCGCTCATCAGGGGTCTAGGGTTTAGTTTGGGCGGGCGCATAAACTTACTGATTGGAGACTTTGCAGCAGCATTTCCTGAGACTCAATAATAAACTGGGACATGGCTTGGAGACGAGCCGGGATAAGTTCATCAGGGCCATTGGCGGATGTAACGAGGCATGCAACTGACTCGAGCATACGCTGGAGTTCGGGAGGCTGAGGGTTTAGCTTTGAAATGGCAAGCGCTTACGTCGAGATGGTTCTGCAATGACGTGAGAGTTGTGATCATCGCTTCTACGCTAAAAGTCAACTCCAGACTGGCAGTCTCGCAAATGTCACGAAAAGCGGAAGTTGCAGGCGATTTCAATTCCGGGACGGAGAAGGCACAGACGATTTGATGGGTTATGGAGCTGAGCACCCTCTGATCCTTTTTGAAGAATTTGGCAAAGTCCCCTTTTCGGTTAGTGAGCCTGACGGAAACTTACCACACATCTTAAGAGCCTGTAGTTTAAGGTACTTGTTGTTAAATGCTGAGCAAGCTGTCGTCAGGTTGGTATCCAAGACCCTTCCCAAGACGTCTTCAGAGAACAACTGGATAATCTTGGGATTTACCTCATCGGGCATCACCATGTAGGACAATTTGCGCAGAAGAAAGAAGGTGGCTTCCAACCCCTATACATTAGCTACGCAAAAGGCAGCAACTACCTGCCAGTGATCTTCTCCTGTCGCCTGCTCCGAAGTTAATGATAGGACGGTGTTGATGGCCAAATCAAAATAATAAAGCGGATATGGCGTTTTTAGAATGTACATCGCATCAGAAAGGATGTCGCCTGCATCTCGTCGGTAGATCCGGAATATATTGAACTCGTCTTAATATCAGCAAATGAAGAGTTAAACCGTACCGTTATCCCATGTCTGCAGCTCTTCAACGGCAGGAAACATAATCTTGGAATGAATCACCGTCACCAGTTGAGTAATCACCGTGTTTAAAAGGACACTAACGTCGCTTGAATCACACTTGCCCTCGGAGTGCTCAAGCACCCCCTCCGAGAGGGCATGCCAGAACTCAAGTCCGATTTCTGAAATGTGTGGATGGTTAAGGAAATGCATGTTGAAATAAGTTCAAGGTAGTAAAGGATATGTTTTGGTCGGTAGGGAAATGCCCAGGGTAGTTTGTCAAAGCCAAAGTCATGTTCAGATAAACAAGCTGAGGCGCGGGGTGGCCCTCGGGAACCTTGGAAAGCTCTGCGAGGACGCGGACATAGAAATTCTCCCCAAATGAGGCATAGACGCGCATAAATGAGCGAGAAAGGCAAAGCTCCTCCTCTGTTTTATTAGCAAGCCTGGATTTGGCTTACCAGAAATGGCTTTCTGCACTTGTTGCTGCATCTCGGCCGAAATCAGCCAAGCGAAAAGCTTGTTATAGATGGTGTCTTGGACATGGACTGTGTTGCGATGATTAAGGATCTCGTGGAGAACATCTGCACAAATTTCATGAGCACCACCCCATAAAAAATTTTGAATCAACCGATCTGTGATCTGGGGAAGTTCGCTAAATTGTTTAGAAGCCTTTCGAGGGTCGCTTACAGCGATGGGATTCCAAATTGCACCCAGTTTCGCAAACAGTTTAGACCCTTTTCCCGTAGTATATCGGAATCGGGCGATGTTTGCCCATCATAGATAGAAGTATACCGATCGATGAAGCGCAAAGCAACATTGCGTCCTTCGACTCCAACATATTGTGCTAGATTGGCTCTAGCTGTCAAAAGCCAATTCTAAAGTCTGTTGCTACCTGTTGATAGACCCGAGCCTGGGAGTTTCAAACTCTTCGGATAACAGAGTTAAGAACTGAAGCTTAGCCAACTCGGTGCGTTCAATTTGAGTGGGAAAAGCGGAGTCAATGGCCGACAATATATCTTCAATAAAGGTAGTCCAACCATTTTGATATTCTTGAAATGCCAAAACGATCAGCTGATTAAATAATAATTTTAGACAGGAGATTAGACAGGCATCGCCAATTTTTTTATATTGAGTAAAGGCTTACCGCAGCAAAAAGCTTGATTGTGACTAAAGAGCGATTATCCTGGCTAGATAGGGAAACAAAAAGCCGGGTTAAAATAAAGTCTCGAATTTGCTGCCGCCTTTCAACATCCTCTTTGAATTGAACCCTAGTAGACATTTAGATATTTAATCTACAGATTTCAGCAAAAAAATAGACATGCCTTAATCCAGCTGATGGCACAAATCTTATCATATTGAAGATAACCATGAATTCTTATTAAAAAACCTCAAAAAAATTACAGTTTGAAAAATATTTCAAACTTTAAACTTTAAGCAGTTGCATATTTCTAACCAACAATGAAAATTAATACTTAAGAAGTAAATTTCTTATGATCTTTTAAACTCTTTAAACATGCTTAACTTAAACCTCACCAATTTTTGCAAATTTGTAATGCAGGGTATGAGCACCATAAAACTGAGCATTAACCGACTTAACATTAGTTACAACTTTGGAGGAGCAATACCTCAGAGTTCAACAAATAAACTGCCAAGTCCCAAGCATGCTCATGCTCCTGGATCCCGGGGAGGACTCTCAAGATCTCCTGAGTTGGGATGGAGAGCTCGGCAGTGATCCTGGCGAACGAGTCCTGTGTTATGTTGATGACCCGCGACCTTGGCCGAACCATTTCTTCACGGAATATGGACATGCTTGAGAAATTAAAGGATGCTTTGCTGAAGTTTTAAGCTTGTAATTTCACACAAAGGCTTCAGTACAGGGGTTGAAAATTGGCTGTGGTGATTCAGATCCAAACCCTTGACAGCAGTTTAGATTTAGATATTTATACTAAAGGGCATGCTCCAGCCTATACCATTAAACTCAACTTAAAACATTTGGGTTGGGGTGATCCACCCTTGAACAAAGATTCCTGATCCTCACATTATTTTAACAATCCATCTCTGAAACCTTATCAATTATATTGTTAATCAATTTAAACCCCTTCTAGGTAGGGAACAATTCTCGCCAAAAAAACAAGCCATAAATACTAGCCCAACTTATTATTCTGACGAATTCCATCCATGCATATAATTCCAATGCTTCTTGTAGTAACCCTGATAGGATTTATCTTGTTCAGAAGATTAGATGATAGAATATGGATCATTATTTTAGAGTTTAAGCCATTTATTATTAAATAGGCTATCAAATAGTTTAAAGGGTTTTTGAAGTTTATTATTTTAAAAATTACCTGATTGACTTTAATATAAAAAATAGCATATTTTTTTTATTGCTTTAAGTTAAAGATGGCCAATTTAATAACCAATCTCTAAAAGGGTAGCTTATTTAAATAATTAACAACATGTTAAATGAGAAATCAGTATTTAAATAACTATTAATGCAAATCAAATATTATTATTTAGATTTGCAATATAAGTAAAATAATAACTTTAATTTTGATAATGTCAAGTTTATACTTCTGGGAAGTATAATAAACAGAAAAAGGGGATGATTTAAGAAGAGAATGATACTTTATTGGATATGAATATAGAATAATATATAGTATCATGACAAGCCATATGCCGTCCATGTACGTCATGGAGATCATGGGGCTTATCTGAGTAATGTTCCTCTTGAGTCACAAGGCTTAATCAAGTTGTGTTCTATTTAGGACCTGGATTGAGTGATTCCTGTCATAGATGGTTGACTGATAATGGTGCCACCAGTATATTGACTGGCCAGCGAACCATTCAGTGAGCCATTTGGTGATATACTTGGGGTGTTAATTCTCCGAGAGGGAGTAATCAAAGATGCTGCAACAATACTTTATACATAATACACAATACATATACATGTATGTATTTAAAACAATATTAGCTAAATTTAAGACAAATACTAACATGGATTAAAAATTAATATTAATATTATAGTTTTTTTAAGAATACAATCTCCCAAAAACCTGCATAAAATAGATCTTTTTGTTTTTTAGAATTAAATAGAATATTTTTAGCTATATTTTAATGCTTTATTTGATAAAAACAATCAAGTATTTAAGATGTTATAATGAGTTTAAATAAATTATTTCCTTTTACATTTTGATTTTGTTGCAACTGAACCAATGAGGATTCAGTATTTGGAATTGGGGAAGACAACAGTCTAATAGGAAGGACAGAGTAATAAGAATAAGGTATTGTTTATTGTAGAATATTGTGAATAATATACCATATGGGGAAAGCCACAAGGCCACAAGGGGGTGGCATAGTGGGAAGTTCCATGTAAGGTTCAAAGCCGAGGAATAACTTGTGCGGGGATCAGCAAGTCAAATTGGTAATGCTCCTAATTAGGATGAAGTACCCGCCATTTGATATTGCCATCAGATTAATCCATGTTGTTAGATACGTCAAGGGGCAACTCATCAAGCGCTCCCTGTGTATCGTAAGATACATTAGCAGGCAAGTCTGAAAACTCGGTTGCAACACCCCCTTGCCCCCTGCTTGTTGTCAGACACCAAGACCGGAGTCTGTGGAAGGTCTGGGATGGTCTGCACGATTAAACTGTGTGGGAATGGCGCGGCAGGGGCGCAAGCAATTGTGGTGAAGCTTCTTGGTATTTCCTTGGGCATCTTTGAGTTGATAGGTATGATTGTCATAGACAGTGGCTATCTTGAAGGGCCCCAGTTGGTTGGGCTCCAACTTGGCAGAATTGGTGTTGAGGGTGTAGACAGGGTCACCTATGGTATACCTGGCTTTGAGGTGCTTTGTCCCTCCTTCAATTTGCTTGTGTTCAATTTCCTGGGCTGTGGCACGCCATTGGTCTAGGGATGGGGTTGTTATCAGGGGAGGCTTTTCGGGAACTCTGAACCAGAGCTTTCCTTGTTCAACTCCTGTCAGACTTTCAGGCGTCCCAAAGGCCATGGTGCTGGAGATGAACCTCGTGCCCCTGTTGACTCTTGCTCATAGGATAAGTAGAGCGGTAGGCAGGTGTTCAGTCCATGCGGTGTTGGGGTGCTCTTGCGAGAGTTTGGCAATCAGTTGAACCAGGGAGCCATTTAACTGTTCTACGCACCCATTGGCTTGCAGATGGTAGGGAGTTATAACTATACATTGAAGGGCATTCTTGGCGCAGTATGTCTTCATGACATGTCCAACAAGTTTGGGGACACCATCTGTGATGAGGCGTTTGGGTCGTCCAAAACAGGCCACAATTTCTTTGCCAATGAAGCGGGTGATGGTGATGGTGGTGGCGGTGTGATTAGTTGTTGCCCAGGCCACTGGCCAGCAAGTAAAGTAGTTGATGACAGTGATAATGTACTTCTTCCCCAGTCTGTCTTTGGGGAGTGGCCCCACAATGTCAAGAGCCCACTGCTCAAAGGGTTCCATGGCCTTGATGGGCAGGACAGACTTGGGGGGTGCAGGTTTGGACGTATTCTTTTCACACAGCACACATGTTTCAAGGAGATCCAAGATTTCTTGACGCATGCGCGGCCACCAAACCTTCCATTTAATGATCTCAAAGAGGTTACACCCTATGATGTGACCCAGGTTTTGGTGGTAGTGCAATATGGTATCACCTCGTTGCGTGGTGGGAATGTAAGGCGTCTTCTCACCTGTCTCTGCCCAACGGCAGACGTTACCAGAATTGGTGGTGAACTGACTTTCATTGCCCTTCAACTTGGATATGGTTACTGTCGTAAAAGTTGCAGCAAAGGGTTGCTAGTTTCTACAAACAGTTATTCAGGGACCTAATTCTTATTACTATACCTGTTGATGGTATAGTGGCAGCCTGTGAAAGGACAGAAGAATATAAAGGTGTAAAGACAAAATTG
This sequence comes from Entomophthora muscae, assembly GCA_014839935.2. NCBI lineage: Eukaryota > Fungi > Entomophthoromycota > Entomophthoromycetes > Entomophthorales > Entomophthoraceae > Entomophthora > Entomophthora muscae. Next base: position 100,847 of record QTSX02000792.1, on the reverse strand, counting down.
GTTTTTATTATGATAGTATCACACTTATATAGTGTGAGGCAGGGGAATTGCCACCAGGGGCAGGGAGGCACAGACAGAAGGACTTCCCTAATGGAGGAGAATGGATTGGCACAGCTAAAAGTCCCGCGCAAGAGAACAACTGGTTCCATACGGCTTTCCTTAAGGAGGTAGATATAAATAACTTCATTGTTCTATTATTAATCTCAGAAGTGAAGCCTGTGCCTTATGCGCATTTGAAAGGCAAATTGAACACCTGTTCTAGAGGAGTTTTAAACGTCTTTATCAATAGTAAAATTAGGATGCAATAGCGCAATCATGCAATTGTTCTGTCACTTAATCCCTAGGTGAACAACTTTACGTCTAATCCATTCAGGATCTGTGACATTTCCCTCCACTGGATTAGACAACAGGTTTAAAAATGGCTGGCTTCTCAAGGTGACGGCTATGGTGAACAGTCTCTCTAGAAGAGTCACAAGAAGAGTCTTGAAGAAGGTGCAAGTGGTGATTCCTAAGAGACCCAGGCCTACCAAGGCAGTGAAGGTGGATAAGGCCATTAAGAAACAGGTAGTCTTGCATGATGTGGATGGCAGCTATCTGGATTTGGGGATTCAGCTAGATCAGCTACTGGTTCCTCAGCTGGCCTTAGTGGGGACAGACCCATTATTTGCTGCATTGTTCCTAGCTTTAAGTGAGCCCAGGGAGGTGACAGGAACTGGGTTGCAAAAGGGTAACAGTATCCATTGGTGGTTCTCCATGTGGGCAGCAGAAGAATACTTGAAGGCTCAGCTGAAGGAATTCCAATTTAAGGGTCAAGGGCTCTCAGTCTTGCAACAGGGGACGGTATCCAACATAGTGAAGTCAGTCCTTTGCGCTTGGGCAACACCTGGGGTTACTGAGGCTCAACCAGTCAGTTGGAAAACCTCTGACAACTTTGAGCAACGTCTTTGGCAAGCCTTCCAGGAAGTGTTGAAGTCGTACACAGTGGAGGTACTGCTCATCTGGTGCCAATGGTGATGGCTGTCAACCTTGTTTTTGGGGGACCAACCACTGTGATACCAAGCAAGAGGATAACATGGGCGTTTTCCTTGAGTGAGCCTTGTCTGTTTTCTATGGGGTAGGTGATCAGGTCCCAGTAGAGTATGCCCTTTGCAAGAGTCTTCTGTGGGACTTTATCTTCCTGGAGGTTGTCTTTCCTGTGGACATTGGGGTCAATTGTGTGTCTCGCTTGGTGGGGGTTTGTTGCCCAATTCTTGGTCATTGGCTTCGTGGATCTGTAGGCAACCAGTTGTGTTTCTTGGCTGTCATTCAGGTGGTAGAACAGTTGGTGCGGTACTGGAAGAGTATTGTCAGTCTCCAATAAACACCTTGTTCTTTTATTCTTATTCCTCATACTTTGGTGCAACAATATCACAAACAGGACAACAACCCATGGAATTTTTTAATTAGGCTTTTGTTTTTTTGGGTTGTTGTCCTCATTGGGGCTTACTCTTGGTCACTAGGAGTAGCACACATATACTGAGTGTGTACTCTAGTGATCAATTTCCCAGAATGGGGCTCCTTAAGGGTGTAGGAGTCAGGGCCAGTCTTCTGGATAACTTGAACTGGGCCTTGCCAAAGGGAGGCAAGTTTGGATTTGCAGCCGTACCCTCTATTGCTGAAGAAGTAGACTGAGTCTCCTACCAGGTAAGTGGGTAAGGCGGGGCGTTTGGATGCAGCTTGTTCTAGGTCCTGCAACTTATGGTTTAAGTTTACGGTGCAGGCCTCTGATTGCAAGCAAATAAGAGTTTGAACCAGCTTGTTGAGGTACACCTCTGGGGACACAGCCAGGCTGGGCTTTACCAAGGAATATAGTAAAGGGGAAGTCCTGGTTGACAGCCATAGAGCAGTTGGAAGGGAAACTTACCAGTGGCCCAATGGTACCCAATGTTATATGCAAAGGTGATTGCAGGCAGGAAGGTATCCCATTCAGTCTCATGTTGGTTACTGAGCTTCCAGAGTATCTGGACCAGGCTCCCATTAGTGCGCTCTACCATGCCATTTGTCTGTGGGTGATAAGGAGTGGATATTGTCCCACAAATTCCCATCAGTTGGTTGAGGCAGGGGATGATATAACTGGTGAAGTTGGTACCATTGTCTGTCAGCAGAATCTGGGGGCAACCATGTTTGTATATGATATTCTCCAGGATGAATGTGGCTGTCACCAGTGAAGATTGGTTGGGGATTACCTTGGCCTCTACCCATTTAGTCAGATGGTAAACCACCACAATGATGAACTTGTTGCAACTGTTGGTAGCTGGCAGGGGGCCCACTACGTCAATGGCTACAGTGTGGAAGGCAAACCCAGGGCGTACAAGTCTGTGTTGAAACTTGGCAACCTTAGGCCTCTCAATGTTGCAGTCATGATGGTTGGCTAGCGTATCTACTACGTCAGTGTGAATTCCTTCCCAGAAGCAGTGCTGCTGTAGCAGAGCTAACATCTTCTGTATGTCACCATGGCCAGTAGTCTTGTGAGTGGCCACCACTGAGTCCATGTGTAGGGATGGGCGTATTTAGGATAGCCAAGAGTCTCCACAAAGCTTCAGGAGTTGTCCCTTAGAGACCTTGGTATCAATAGTTAGCTTCTTGAGAGCTCTCTGTATCTCTACCGGCTCCTCTCCCCACAAAGAAGAATCCTCCATAAGCTTGTCATAGAGAATGTCAGCCATGGGGGATACTAAAGCAACAGTGGGAAGGCAGGAGAAACAGTCAGCATTCTGGTGGGCTGCCCTGGCTCAATGAATGATCTCGTAGTCATAAACCTGAAGTTTAATGGCCCAACGCGCCAGACGTCCTTTGGGGTCCTTGAGGGTCTTCAGCCATTGCAAGGAGGCATGGTCTGTAACAACTTTGAAATGTACCCCATGGAGATAGACTCAGAATTGTTGGTAGGAGTATATCATAGCCAGACACTCTTGTTTGGTGACAGTGTAGTTCCTCTTGTGAACATTAAGTGTACACAAGCAGTATCCAACAGGGTGTTCAAGTCTGTTGGAGTCCAGTTGGGAGATAACACCCCCAATTGCCGTCAGACTAGCATCTTTATGAACCACAAACGGCTTGGCAAAGTCAGGGTAGGCCAGCACAGGGGCTGCAGTCAGTATTCCTTTGAGAGCATTGAAGGCAGATTGGCACGCTGAGCTCCAGAAGAATTCCTTATCAGCTCAGAGAAGCTGAAAAAGGGGATCACCCAGGGATGCAAAGTTGGGGATGAAGAGGTGGTAGTACCCAATCATCCCCAGGAAGACCTGTACGCCCTGTTTATTGACCGGGATCTGCATTTGCTCAATGGCTTCCACCTTCAGAGGTACAGGGCGGAGTCTATCTTGGCTAATGATGACCCAAGGAACTCAAGGTACTCCTTGAAGAAGTTGCACTTGCGTGGCTTGAGCTTAAGATTAGCTGCAAGTAACCTCTGGAAGACTTCCTCCAAGTGTTGTAGATGGTCATTAAAGGTTTGGGAGAACACATTAATGTCATCCAGGTGGGCCAAGACACTGGTGAGTTTGAGGTTGCCCATCACTGCATCCATAGCCTGTTGGAAGGTAGCTGGGGCATTGGACAGACCTTGAGGCATCCTTGTGGGTTGGAAGAGCCCTTGGTCAGTGATGATTGCACACTTTTCTTGATAAGCAGGGGGAAGATCAATTTGCCAGTACCCACTGATAAGGTCCATGGTGCTGAAGAACTTGGCGCCACCCAGTTGGTCCAAGGTATCATCAATACAAGGGAGGGGATATGAATCCTTCTTGGTAACAGCATTCAGTTGGCAGTAGTAAATCACTACACAGTTGCTGCCATCCTTTTTTTTGACAATCAGGAGAGGGGAAGCCCAAGGGCTTTTACTGGGGACCAGTAAGCCAGATCACAATAGCTTCTGAAGTTCCTTGTTAGCCACAGCATGACTGGCTTGATTAAGCCATATAGGTCTGTAGCAGATAGGTGGACTGCCTTGGGTGTCAATATGATGAGCAGCATCTGCAGCCTTGCCCAGGTCATAATCATCCTTGGCAAACACATCCTTATACTGGGCAAAGAGATCCATAGCTTGATCCTTCTGTTCTTTGGAGAGGCCGGATAGAGAGTCGCGGCTTATGACCAATAGCACCAGTGGTTGCTCACAGGGTAGACCCAACTCAGAGAAGTCTGCAAAGGGGGCGGTCTCCTGCAGGTTGTCATGCTCTTCCAGTTGTATATAAGCCAGAAGTTGGTGTTTGGAGACAACCATAGCTTCACAACTCATGTTGGCCAAGAGTATGAGTACCTCCTTCTCACTTGGCATGAGGATGCCTGGTGCAACCATGGTTCTAGTCTGGAGGCATTAGGGATGCCAAAGATTTCCCCATGAGTGCCAGCTGGTAGAGCCAGCAAGAGGCCTGTATTGTGGATCACCTGAGCGCCAGATGGGATAGTCACATTACAGGAGGCATAGACTGGGATACCCTTGGCTTCCCCAATTGAGAGAGGTAGCACCTTGACCTTCTTACTACGCAGTGTATAAGCAACTGGAAGCTCTCTGTTGGCGTACTCCAGATTGATGTTTTACAGACGGCGTAAGGGCAGGTCAGACGGGCAATTGCCATGATAGAACATGGGTATGGAGTGGCCCAATATTCCAAATGTATGGTCTCTATGGTTAGTCACAGTACCATACTGAACCATGAAGCTAGTCCCAAAAAAATGTCATAGCTGTTGTTTTCCAGAACTATAGCAGGAGCAGTGACCATTAGCTTCCCAAAGCAGAGAGGGATAGAAGAGTAGGCTCCTTTTGCTCTAGTGGTCATTGGCCCAGCAGTACCAAACTCTTCATGCTAGGCCAAGTCTGGCGCCAGCTTAAGCTTCTTAACCAGCCGAGAGGATATAATGTTCCCAGGGGCACCAGTATCCAGTATGGCCCGGACATGAGTCTTGTTCACTACCAGGTTGATATAGATGCAATCCTGGTGGTTCTCTCTGATCTCCACAATCTTCAAGACCTGATTTACACTTAGTCCTTTGAACTTGTCCAGGAAGGTAGCCATGGCAGCTCCCACAGCTGGTCTTACTTCCTTGAGGGATTCTAGCGGTGCTGAGACGTTTACTGTGCAGAGCAGCTTGGCCAGTTGTTCAGCACTGTCCTCCTCATGAGTGACTTCAATGCCTGGTTGAGCCAGTTGTTCAGCATAGGGTAAGGACACTGTTCTCTGAGCTATTCAGGGGATAACCAACTCAGGGCAAAGTGTAGTCCAATGGGTTTGTGTGTTAACAGTGAGGACTCAATGGAGGAGGTCCTCTTGAACTCTGTCAGACTCCACATCCTCATGTATTAGTTGGGAGTTGAAGTTAATCAGAGAGAGTTCATCCTTAGGGTTGGTCCCAGAGGATGGCAAGGCAGCAGGCCTCTGATCTGGTTTGTTGGGGGGCAGTGGTATGGGGGGAAATGAGGGCGTCAAAATTACAAAGGCAGCCAAGGATTTCTCCTTATCCTGGCTGCTTAGTAGTTTTTTGACTGGTCCTCATTGTCCTCCTTATTATCAGCGTCCTTGGCATAGTCCTCCTCAGTGTCCTCCATGCCTACATGGTGGATTTTTTGACGTGGAATCCTGCATCCCCAAGAGAAGTGGCCAGCCATACCACATTTGAAGCAAGTACGGGGGCTGTTGTTGACTGGAACAGGCCCAACCTTGTCAGAAGGCTTGGGCATCTCAACAGCCACGCGGGGTCTATGCTCAGATTGCTGGCAAGGGAGGCCTTCAGGAAGAGGGACTTTGAACTCCTCCTTGTAGGTGCGTAGGAGGCAGATCAGATCTGGTACGGTGCAAGCGTTGTAAATGCCTGACTTAAGAGCCAGAGATAGTTCCCGGTTGACATGTATGTATTGAGGAGTGCTGACTGCGCATCAATAAACTGCACCACACTCATAGACAACAGAGTTTGAGCTTCAAGGTAGAGCCTAGAAGTGAAGTCTTCTAGGGTTTCCCCCACCTTTAACTTGGTGTTGGCAAAGTCCATCTTGCGACCAAGGAGTGCTTCTTGGCTACCAAATTCTTCTGTCAAAGCTCTGGAGACGTTGGCAAAAGTCCAGCCATTCTCAGGGAGACATGGCAAGATAATGGTTTGAGTCTCAACATCCAGACAGTTGATGGTCATGGAGTCCCTCATGGCATTGTCTGCGCCATACATGGAGTTCTGGTACAAACGTAAGAACATGACCACATTGCTCTTGCGGTCAAACTTGAGTAGATTGACGGGCTTGAAGTTGTTGGAACCATGTTGGAGGGGAGCAGGTGTGATCCTCACTGGAGAGCGGGTGAGACAGAAACAGCTGAGAATGGAGGCAGCAAACCTAGCCTCAGAGGCGCGGCAATGATTTTCCTCTTGCTGGGCTTTGCGTTCACCTTCTCTGTCTTGAGCAGCTCCAGAAGCTTCAGGGGTGGCCAGGACATTATCTTCAGACTCCAGTACTGGCTCTAATACTTGTACAGAGTTGGGAGCCAACCAAGTGTGGTCATCATTGCTTTTGTAGCTATGATAGAACTCAGGACTAGAGGACCTCAGTGGACTGTGGTGACTCTTGGAGTTGATGGACATAGCCTGTAAGTTGACGGCCATAATATTACTGTCCATACTATCCAATTGGCTCTGGAAGGCGTCCAGGAGAAGTTGTTGGTTGTCTAGCTCATCTTTGTAGACCTTGTTCTCCTGAAAGGTGATATCCAAGTCATCTTTCAGAGAGGTGATGCGCTTTTCATGGGTGGCAAGCTCAGCTTAGAGCAAGGCTATTACTTCCTTGTCCTTCCTGACTTGGGTCTGGCTGTAATCTCTGTCATGCAATGGCAATGTTTGAGATGATCCTGAAGCTCTGACACAGTGTGGTAGCCATCAAACAGGAAGGCAAGATTGGCACTCTGCTGGACCAATTCCGCCTGCATCTTCTTGTAGTGATCAAAGAGATCAAGGATGTCTCAACCAAGAAGGTGGCTGGAAGGGGAGTTGTCTGTGGCGGCAGATGTGGGGATGAACAAGGGGATGGTGGCAAGGCAACAGGCTAATACTTCCACATCATGAGTCAGGCTTTGAACCATGGGGCCAGTCTCCAGCACGTGAGTAGTAACCACACTAATCCAATTGGCGTCTATACCCTGATGGGTGAGGGTCTGTACCACATGCACTGGAACTAGCTTAGCTATACCCGCTTTAATTACATTGATCCAGTGGAGCATGGTGTTCTGGGCGTTGGTAACTTTGGCAAGATACTGATTGACAGTGGTGAAAGTATTGCCAAGCTCAAAGTAAAGGACCTGGAGGAACATCTTTTGGTTAGATACCAGTATTCCCTGATCATGCACTAGGCTTTGGATGCAACCCAGGTGCATTTGGTTGTGGCATACGGCAGGATGGGTGAATTGTTGTAGGTAGTCCTTGATATGTTTGACAGTACAGAGGTCACAACAGAGCTGGTCAGGGTTGACCTGGGAGAGATTCTGAAAGCAAACCAAGGAGTTTTCAGCAGAAGACTGCTGAATGGCCAGGTGTTTAGAGCAAGAACAATTGCCAGCAGAACCATCATCCATGGCGTGTATGGCACTACAGATGGTGTCCTTGGAAGGTGAAGAGTTGGCGTCCATTTCAAGGGGGCAGGGGCTTGTAGAAGCAGTGGTTGGCCAAAAACAATAGCCTGGGGACGTTGATGTTCTGGCATGAAGTGGCTTAGGTTGGGCAGGCCATAGGGAGCACCTGCTCTTTCCCCAGCATGGGCATTAGCAGCAGTAAAGGCTGGTGCTTGGTGGTAAGGAGAAGCAGTGGCAGGAGGCTGGACCAGGGGCATTCCTCCCTCCTCATTGAAAGGACCACGGGGGTGGGGGCTGGTGGTGTTGAAAGACATGAGCGCCAATGTCGTAAAAGTTGCAGCATAGGGCTTTTAGTTTCTACAAAAAGTTAGTCAGGGACCTAATTCTTATTACTATACCTGTTGATGGTATAGTGGCAGCCTGTGAAAGGACAGAAGAATATAAAGGTGTAAAGACAAAACTGGTTTTTATTATGATAGTATCACACTTATATAGTGTGAGGCAGGGGAATTGCCACCAGGGGCAGGGAGGCACAGACAGAAGGACTTCCCTAATGAAGGAGAGTGGATTGACATAGCTAAAAGTCCCGCGCAAGAGAACAAAGGGTTCCACGCGGCTTTCCTTAAGGAGGTAGATATAAATAACTTTGTTGTTCTATTATAAATCTTGGAAGTGAAGCCCGTGCCTTATGCACATTCAAAAGGCAAATTGAACACCTATTTTAGAGGCGTTTTAAACGTCTTTATTACTAGTAAAATCAGGATGCAATAGCGCAACTGCGTGATTGTTCTGTCGCTTAATCCCTAGGTGGACAACTTTACGTCTAATCCATTCAGGATCTGCAACAGTTACCAAGTTAAGGCCTTTGTAGCAAGTTGCCTCAGGGCAGAGGTAGAGCATGGGCCAGTCTGGGTCCAGACCATTGTCCCCAGTGATGGACGCTACATAGAGTTGTGAGATGGCGTCAGCTGTGACAAGTTCCTTCCCAGGCTTGTACTTGATGCGCAACTGGTAAGGGGATAGACACTCACTAACCTGCTTGGCAGTGTGTCAAGTGAGACTGCGTGTTAAAGTACTGGAGTGACTTGTGGTCTGTCAGGACGCGGGGTGGAAAGTTGGCCCCCTCCAAGTAACAGTGCCACTTCTCAACGCAGTGCACAATTGCTGCCAATTCTTTATCATGAATGGGATAGTGTTGTTCTGAGTTGGTAAGTTTCCTGGACTCATATGCCACAGGGAGGAAGACGCCATTTTCAGTTTCTACCCTTAGCACACCCCCTATGGCCCTGTCAGAGGCATCAGTCTTGAGTTTTTACTGACGGTTTTGATTGGGATACTGCATTACTGGTGCTGTTGTGAGTCTTTGCTTCAACACCCTAAAGGCTCAATCTCTGGAAGGGGTCCATTGCAAAGCACTGTTTGGTGTTGAGAAGCTCAGTGAGAGGTGCAATTAGTTCCCTGCAATTGGGAATGAACTTGCGCATGTAGGCAACCATGCCTAAGAATGTCCGCACCTGGCCCACGTTGGTGGGGGGCAGCATGCTGGTGATTCCCTTGATTTTGACAGGGTCGGGCTTTATCCCTTGGGCAGAGATGGTGTGCCCAAGGAATAACAGCTACGACTTGATGAACTTGCATTTGGAGATTTTAGCCTTTAGCTGGTTTTTCCAAAGTGTGTCGAGGACAGCATGGAGGTATTGGAGGTGCGTGGTTTGATCTTGACTGAAGACAATAATGTTGTCAAGGTACACAACCACACATTTTCCAATCAGTTCCTCAAATGCTTTGTTCATCAACATGGCAAAGGTGGAGGGAGCGTTGGTCATTCCAAAGTTCATGACCTGACACTCAAACAACCTGTAGCGTGTGCAGAAGGCAGTTTTTGCCTCATCCCCTGGTGCAATGCGGACCTGGTTGTAACCCGCAGTGAGATCAATCTTGCTAAAGACCTTCACACCTGTGAGTGTATCAAACAGGTTGTCAATAGCGGCAGGGGGTACTTATTTTTAACAGTCACCTCATTTAGGGTGCAGTAGTCTGTGACCAGGCAAAGGGACCCGTCCTTCTTGGCTACAAAGAAGACGTCCGCCCTGTATGGAGAGAGTGAGGGGCAAATGAAGCCCTTATCAAGCGCGTCCACAAGGTGCTGGCAGAGGGTCTCTATGGGGTTCCTGTCCACCAGTCACCACATGTCCTGGATTGTAGCTAGGGACCAGCTGGAAGGGGTTGTCATTCTCTAGTAAGGGGAAACATATCTCAGAAATATGTATAGGGGTCAAAATGGGCTTTTATTCACTCTCAGAAGGAAGATCCCCTTAGAAACCTTCTGGTATATGGCCCAGGGGGTCAAGGAAACAATATGGATTTGATAATACTTGGAGTCCTCCAACAATATCTTGGACTTCTTGCACTTGGTCTTGGACTCATGCACCTTAATCTTAGACTTCTGCTCCTTAGACCTGGACTCCTGCCCCTAAAACTTGGACTCTGGCACCTTAAACTTGGACTCTGGCGCTGCGCTTAGGATCCAGCTTCTTATTCTTGGGCTCCTGCTCCGTTATCTTGAGTTGTATTAGTCCAACCAAGCTCCTGCTGGTGATCAAAGGCTTCCAAAAACCTCTTGGCAGAAACTCAGAAGACCTGGGAAAGACCTCCAAAAGCCTTCCAAAAGACCTTGAAAAGACCTCTCAAAGACCTTGAAAAGATCAAAAAGATCTGGTAACTTTCCAGCCAGCCACCTTTTTATAGTATCTTTTCCCCAACGGTTCTGCCTTTAAAATGGCTTTCTTCAGAAGCTTAAACCATTGTTGCTCACTTTTTACTATAATAACTTAAGCTTACATACTTACTTTCTCAAAAGCTTAAAATATTAATTCACTATTTCCTTGCTTATACTTTAAGCTTTTGGCTTCCAACCAATCAAATTCATCAGGAAACCTGCCAGAACTCAACCAATTAATGTAGAGCTCAGAAATAGACCATTTCTGAAGTTCCACCAGGATCTAACTATGAAAATAATTTCCACAGCTCAAACTGCTCAAATTGACAACTCTTTGTGCACCAAATTGTTAACCAGTCCATTATTCCGGCACCAGTCTTCCCTGCATTCAACCTAAACCCATTTAAATAGTAGAATACTATTTAAACTGTTCTTTCTGGACCTCTTAAACGTTTTCCCCATATATTTACAAATATAGTAAAATCCAGGGAAAACGTCCCACCAAAACAACTTTGTATCCAGCTCTCATAGCAACATACCTTATCTATCCTAGGAACTTAATAAATGAATATCTTACCCACACTTCTATCCACATTCCTTCTTGATTTTAATACTAAACCAAGGCAAAACATTCCACATCTTCCCACTTTGGCAAATCAATTTGGAAAAATCTTGGCTCATTTCTCCGGATCACTAGTTCTTCATCATCATCTTCTGATCCTTCAGCCAGCTCCTGTATCATGATCAGCTAATCCAGCATCATGATCTTCAACCACATATTCCAGCTCTTCAGCTTAACCAGCAACTAGTTCATCTCAGTCAACAAACAGCCTATTCCAGGCTCTAAACAGCTCAGATCATTTATTAAACGGGATATCAATCCTCTGGCTACTCCTTTATCATGACCAGCTACTTCTGCATCATAATCTTTTGCCCTTCCTTTATCCTCACTAGGAACCGTCTTTGTTCCCACAATTCAATATGAATCAACAGTCCGTCAACTAGCCTTCACTGTGATCAAACATTCCCTCTTGCTAGTCTTCTCTGTTGATTCCGTGAACTACCTTGGTTCTTTATCTCAGTCCCCGTTACCAGAACTTGTAGACCCAGGCATGAGTCTACATTAAACTGGTGTTTGACTGGACCCTTGTAAGTGGCACTTCACTTAGGCCATTCAACCATAGATCAATGTCTATGTGTTGTCTTTATTCACCCAGGTGATTAAGTCTGGGCTTTCAGTTGCAGAGTAATCAGCTCCACTTCCCAGAGGCCTGATCACACCAAGTTCTGCAGCTTGCTTCCCCAAGCAAACCGCCTTGGTGACACCTCTGAGCAAATCTATGCCCTCCAATGCTCACTTTGGGATCCCCCAAAGCTCCCATAGGGGCATAAACAAGGACACCCTACCAGTCTGTTAGGTAGGGTGCTTGCTCACAGACCTCCTGTAAGTGTATTAGGGTACATAGAGATCTCAAAGCTCTTTCCCTCCCTGGCAGCCTGCGTTACCTGCCAGGGGTCCAAAACCTTCTCCCCCCCAGAAAGACAAAGTTCCCTGCTTGCTATCTCAGTCTTCACCCTTCTTCAGCCACAGTTTCCTGCAAGGTGAAGCACTATAGCCCAAAGAAGCCAATATCTTCTGCTGGGTGGAGGCAACATCTGCCTCTGGTAGTCCTTTGTTACCTACCAGGCAGGCCTTACTTACCCTAGTGGACCATGTTACCTACTAGGCTCACCTCACTACCCTAGTAGTCCTATGTTACCTACTAGGCTCACCTTACTTACCCCTAGTAGTCCTATGTTACCTACTAGGCTCACCTTCAAAAAACAACCAAACTTTTGTTTGGCCAACATTAGCCCCACCTGCAAACCACCAAACATGTGGATCATCACAGGCCCGTACTCTGTCCTTTCTTAGGGGGAATTTTGTTTTAGGTAGGTTGTCAACCTATTGCTACTACCACTGTTGCAACTGAACCAATGTGGATTCATTATTTGGAATTGGGGAAGACAATAGTCCAATAGAAAGGACAGAATAATAAGAATAAGGTATTGTTTATTGTAGAATATTGTGAGTAATATACTATATGGGAAAAGCCACAAAGCCACAAGGGGGTGGCATAGTGGGAAGTTCCATGTAAGGTTTGAAGCCAAGGAATAACTTGTGCGGGGATCAGCATGTCAAATTGGTAACACTCCTAATTAGGATGAAGTACCCGCCATTTGATATTGCCATCAGATTAATCCATGCCTTTAGATACATCAAGGGGTGACTCATTAAGCGCCCCCTGTGTATTGTAAGATATGTTAGCAGGAAAGTCTGGAAACTTGGTTGCAACAATTTTTTAAAACACAGTACAGTAGTTTTACAACCTTTTGAGATAAACAAAAGTGGCCCAGTTCAGAACAATTTGGTTCAGCCACTAAACAAATTTCTACTGGTTCCAGTTGAAGGTCAAGTTACCCAATAAAAGCTTCATTTATCTAGGTCCAGATTATAAAAATACTCAAACACAAAAACTAAAGACAAATCAGAACCCCAAAACCAAGACAGTAAACAAATTTACTCCATATTCAAAACAAACACAAACCAGTCACATTCTGAAGCAATCCACATCAAATGTAATAGTGATTGTGTAACAAAAATGATACAAAAAGTGAAAGGATTTGATTCAGCTACAAAAGTGATCTTTTCAAACACAAAATAACTATTTTTAACAATCCTGAATGTTTTTTGACTCAAAATAGAATTAGTGGCTTTCAAGAGTGAATCCACCAAAATCTATTCAGGGAACTACTGTAAATTCAGAACCCAAAGGTAAAAATGTGGGATTGTCAAATTGTTTTTGCGTGAACTCACCAACTTAATGGAGTAATTTTTATCCCAGAAAAACTTACTTTTTTATATAAAAGGATGAAAATTATTCCAGTAAATTGGTGAGTTCACACAAAAACAATTTGACAATCCTGCATTTTTACCTTTTTGTTCTGAATCTACAGTACAGCATTATTTCTAATGTATGTGCTTTTAAACTTGGCCATTTATGTCTGAGAGAATGTCTCAAATAAAATAACACACTTAAGTAAAATTAATACTCTGGAAATGCTTTACTTTTCTGTTTCAATAGAATTTTTATTGCTTTTTTGTTTAAAATGATTTATATTAGTGACAAGAACTTTGATATTGTTGAGGAGCAGTACCAGGAGCAGCTGAAAGCCCAGGTTACTGAGCAAGATAGCATAGCTGCCATGGCCCCCATTTACATTCAACTCAATGTTGCAACTGAGATTAACTCTTCACCCATCAATGTATTTTATGATGCACAGGGAATGCTCATAGAACGCCCCATGACATATCTAACAGCATTGGGTATCCTGCTGCCAATGTTGAACTACAGGAAATATATCTTGAATAGAAGCACTGCTAATTATATGTGCTGATCCCTCAACTAAGATATTCATAATTCACACTCTTTTTGGATCCTGCCACAGTTCTGCCCCCTGGTAGAATAGTGGATTTGCAGTATGGTAGATTAATTGCAATATTCTGAATAAACATACATTTTATTCCTATTCTTTGTTCTTTTTGGTTGGACTGTTGCCTTCTCCAATATAAATACTGAACTATAACTGGTTCAGTTACAATAGTGACAGAAGTGGTAGGTTCAATTAAAAGCCTATCTTTAAGAAAATCTCCCCAAGAAAAGACAGAGTTCTGGCTGTATGGCTGCACTTCACCAAGAGACTTTACTACCCATCTGTTGGGAATTTTGACCAAGCAATGATGCCAATTATGACAAAGCTTGCAGATATGAATTGTAGCTGCCAAATAACATAAATTGGTAGTAAAAATTATATGCATATTGTATCAGCAGCAGTCTGCTGACCTGAGCCTTAAACTAGCCAATGATAAGCGCTACTGTGGCACTTTAAAAATACACAAGCGCTGTGGTGCCGCCTGGCAAATATTGCAGGTGCCACAGTGCCGCCTTACTTTTACATTGAGCGCTGAGCTGCTGGGTTCAATTCCCCATAACCTCAGATTTCCTAATTTGACTGTATTTCTAAGCAGCCAATGTGGGGATACAAATTAAGCGGGATAAATGGCCCCAAAAAATACCAAACCCCCACGCCAGCAAGGATCACCTGTGCTGAGTGAAGCAATTAATTCTCATTGGTTGGCATGTTCAAAATGGCCAAACCTAGATCACTAATTACCCAAAATAAGAGTGTGTTGGAATGTCCTAGAAGATATTGCCAACAGCCCAGGAAGACGCTCCCCAAGAGGGTATAAATACTTTTCCCCTAATAATAATAAAATACTTTTTGACTTATTAAAAGTGCTTCTGCGTGATCAGAAGCCAATATTCAAAGTAATTATCCATTCCTCTTCCTATATGTTCTTCTGCCACAATACTAATCATATCCTCACATATGGCAGTATCTAAGCCAAGTACTCCGCGCCCTATTACAGAAATGAGTTGCCCCCATACTCCCAGCACAACACCATCCTGAGGGGGACATACCCAAAGGATATGCCATATACTAAGACCAAATAGTGCTCATCAGCATCTACAGCTGGCTCTTCCTGGGAAAGCACATTATGAGAATCACCCTTCCCCATTCTGATCTTTTACACTGCATGCTGAATTTACCGTTGGAACCTTTTACAGGTATTGTGAAAGATGCCAGCATTTTGAGCTAGCCACACTCTGCAGAAGCCCGCCTTTGTGTCTGCCAAGTGCCTAAACCCATGTGGGTTGCCACAGAATCAGGATGCCTCACTGGGCCAGCTGTTTTTGATTCACCACCTGGGCCAGCCAATAACTCAAAGTTGCTTAGGCAGCTTTTATAGACAGTCTAAATCCTGCTAAAGTTAAACCTTTTCAACCATTTTTGTGGGAACACCTCTGCTTGCAATCAAACAAACAACAAGTGTCCCTAAGTATCTTACCGCTTCACCAGAAGTCATTACAATGAAAATGCCATGCTCCTCACCCTCATTGTGAGAGAGGGGGCTAAACTAACTAAGTTTGGCTCTCATCCTGGTGAGACAAGCCACCAAGATGCCGTCCAGTGAATCACTGGGACAGTCTCTCTAAAGAGAGACTAAAGGGGATAGTTGTGGGAAATAGGTGTTTAATCCCACAACACCTGGCCAGTAAGCAACTAATAATTACGTGTGGTAACACTCTCCAGAACCTCAGAAGCCCTTGGGAAACTTGGACCCCTTCTCCTAACTGGAGAAGAGAAGGCATAAGGGTTTCCTCAACAGATGGAGTGCTTTGGAAAGAAAAAGGGGAATAAAGATCTAGGTTGTTGCAAGTCAGACTCTTGACAAGAATCTCTTATGAATGTTGCAACTGAACCAATGAGAGTTCAGTATTTGAATTGGGGAAGACAATAGTCCAATAGAAAGGACAAGAATGAATAGAATAAGGCATTGTTTATTGCAGAATATTGTGATTAATATGCCATATGGAAAGGCCACAAGGGGGTGGCATAGTGGCATGTTCCATGTATGGTTCAAAGCCAAGGAATAACTCATGCGGGGATCAGCAGGTTGAATTGGTAGCGCTCCTTATTAGGAGGAAGTGCCCACAGTTTGATATTGCCATCAGATTAATCCATGTTGTTATATATGTCAAGGGGTGACTCATTGAGTGCCCCCTGTGTATTGTAAGATATGTTAGCAGGCAAGTCTGGAAACTCAGTTGCAACACCCCCTTGCCCCCTGCTTGTCGTCAGATACCAGGATTGGAGTCTGCAGAAGATCAGGGAAGGTCTGCACAAATAACCTTATTGTAAATTGCACCATTAATGTCATTTTGATATGGCATTTGAATATTTATATTTGCAAATATTTGGTTGGTTTTGCTTTCAATTTTGGGAATTCCTTCCCTTCCGCAAATGGGTCTGGTTCAATATCCATCCATTCTGGAATATCATACCTGTCCTTGACTGATCCTGGTATGACCTCATCCCAACATGACCCCTTCTGCCACTCTGTCTACCTAATGAGTGATCATCAACCCTTGTCTATTATTTAAGTAGAATCATTTCTCCTAATAAAGACAAGTTTATCCACATTTGCATTGGCTTTAATATTCTTCAAGCCTTTTCCTTCCTTTTTGCCAAAAGGAATTCTCCATCTTGTATTCCAGGAAATTAAGATATGTGCCCTTAATTTTGCCCTGAAGGCTAACCCAAGGCTAGCTTTGAACCTCAAATCTTTTGTTATAAAGATTTGCCGCTGTGTCCTCCTAGATGTTGTCCCCAGGAGCCAAACACAACAAACCTTTGTGTGAAAATGGCGCAGCAGGGGCGCAAGCAATTGTAGTGAAGTTTCTTGGTGTTTTCTTGGGCATCTTCAAGTTGATAGGTGTGATTTTCATAGATCATGGCTATCTTGAAGGGCCCCATGTCAGGGATCCAGTCTTGGGCAGCCAGCCTATTGTTTGCAGGGGCAACTTGGGCCAGGGTTTTTGCGGGAAAAGCCCACCACAAGAGAGGAGCTAACTTAAAAAGGTAGGAGACAGACTTCCACACCCAGGACCATGGGCTGGTAGCTGGAATTATAGTGTCAATCACCCCAGTGAGGATGATGTACATAATTCTAAATAGCTTGCTAGTGTGGTCAGTTGGGAGCTTGGGTGAGGAAGCAGGCATAGGCTTGGGTGTCACAGGTGGTTCCATGTGGGTCTCGTAAGCAGGAAAATAGTTGAATTTTCACCTGAACAATTTGGGTGTTGAGAATATCCACGTGCCTTGAAAGTTGTATCTAACTGCTGATTGTATGCGGGCCAAAGGATTGAGTTCAAGTATCTTTTCTGGGGTATAGTCCTTATATTTGGTTTTTAAAGGGTAATCAGTGAAGTGAATGGGGCCAAATGGTAAGCCTGGAGGGCAGAAAACTTCAGGCAGAGGGACAGGAGGGCCAGGAGATCTTGTACTGAATTGGTAGATGTCAAATACAAAATAAAGCAGTAGCTGTGTAAGCCAAAATAACTGAACCTTTATTCAAAAATGGCAATAAGTTTGAAGCAAGGGGTTCTTTGGTCTATATAGTGCCCCACTTCTAAACTTAATATTTTCTATGGGGAATTCATCAGGGCCTAGGAAAAGGCAGGCCCGGGGGTTCTGAGTGCTCTGGTTCAAGGGTGGCAAAATGGCACCTGGGCTGGGAGTTCTTTCATTGGTTGGCAATCTCAAATTGGATACTTGATTATCTTGCTTTAGAGTTGGGGTCAAGGGGCTGGGCCACAGGCCCGTGCCTCTTTCTGAGGATGGCTCTTGATTGGTTGCCAGTGTAAACTTCAAGCTCATGAAGCTAATGGTTGAAATTTTGTTGCCTCCATTAGGCACTTTGATTAGTCCTCCATTTGGTGTGCTGATTTCCTTGGTTTGGCTTGCTTTACCATTCAGGACAAAATTCTTGGTATCAGCTTGCAGGGGCTTGACCTCAGGAAAAAGTGGGCAGGCGGTCCTTTGGTCCATAGAGCTGGCAGCCCAAGGGAATCCAGGGTCAGGGTTCAAATCCCACTCCCAGGCCCGGGTTTCCAGGGAGGAAGAATTATCAATCCTGGCACCCCAGGTGGTTGGGTTCCAATTTGGCTCTATTGGGGTTGAGGGTGCAGACAGGGTCACTATGGCGTACCTGGACTCAAGGTGCTTTGTTCTGCCCTCAATTTGCTTGTATTCAATTTCTTGGGCTTTGGTATGCCACTGAATCAGGGATGGAGTTGTCAACAGGGGGGTTTTCCAGGAACTATGGATTGTAACTTACCTTGTTCTACCCCCGTCAAGCTGCCAAGTGTCCATAAAGATAGGGTGCTGGGGCTGAACCCAGTACCTCTGTTAATTCTTGCTTGTAAGATAAGTAGAGCAGTGGGCAGGTGTTCAGTCCACGCTGTATTGTGATGCTCCTGTGAGAGCTTGGTAATCAGTTGGACCAGTGAGCCATTCAATTGTTCTACACGCTCATTTGCTTGCGGATGATAGGGGGTTGTGACTATTTGTTGGAGGGTATTCTTGGCACAGTACAACTTCATGACATATCCAACAACTCTCATCCATTATCTGTGATGAAGCGCTTGGGTTGCCCAAAGCGGGCCACAATTTCCTTGCCAATGAAGCAGGTGATGGTGGTAGTGGTGTGGTTAGTAGCTGCCCATGCTACTGGCCAACAGGTGAAGTAATTGATGGCTGTTATGATGTACTTCTTCCCCAGTCTGTCTTTGGGGAGGGGCCCAACAATGTTGAGGGCCCACTGCTCAAAGGATTCCATGGATTTAATGGGCAGGACAGACTTGAGGGGTACAGGTTTGGACGTGTCCTTTTAACACAGCACACATGTTTTGAGGAGGTCTAATATGTCTTGGCGCATACGCGGCCATCAACCCTTATGTTTCATGATCTCAAAGAGGTTATGTCCTCTGATATGACCCAAGGTGCGGTGGTAGTATAGTATGGTGTTGCCTCATTGTGTGGTGAGGATATAGGGCATCTTTTCACCTGTCTCTGCCTGGCATCAGACATTGCCAGCATTGGTGGTGAACTGACTTTCATTGTCCTTTAGCTTGGAGATGGTTACTAAATTAAGGCCTTTGTAACAAGTTGCTTCAGGACAGAGGTAAAGCATTGACCAGTCTGGATCCAGGTCATTTTACCTGGTGATGGACGCTATGTAGAGCCTTGAGAGGGCAACTGCTGTGACAAGTTCCTTCCCAGGCTTGTACTCAATGCGCAGCTGGTAGGGGGATAGATGCTTGACCCAGCCTTCTTGGCGGCGTGTCAAGTGGGACTGTGTGTTATAGTATTGAAGTGACTTGTGGTCTGTCAGGACGCGGGGTGGAAAGGCAGCCCCTTCCAGGTAACAGCACCATTACTTGATGCAGTGCACAATTGCCGCTAACTCTTTATCATGTATAGGGTAACATTGTTCTGAGTTGGTGAGCTTCCTGGATTTGTATGCCACAGGGAGGAAAGCACCTTAATAAGTTTATACCTGTAGCACTCCCCCTATGGCTCTGTCAGAGGCATCAGTCTCAAGTTTTTACTTGCAGTTCCAATTGGGGAATTGCAATACAGGCACAGTTGTAAGTCTTTGCTTTAACATTTTTATGGTTTGATCTCTGACAGGGGTCCAATGGAAGCGCTGTTTAGTTTTTAGGAGCTCAGTGAGAGGTGCAATTGGTTCCCTGCAATTGTAAATAAACTTTTGCACTTAGGCAACCATGCCTAAGAAGATACAAACCTGTCCCACATTGGTGGGAGGTGGCATGCTGGTGATTGCCTTGAATTTGATATTCTCAGGCTTTATCCCTTGAGCAGAGATGGTGTGCCCAAGAAACAATAGCTCTGACTTGAGAAATTTGCATTTGGAAGGTTTAGCTTTTAACTGGTTTTTTTGAAGGGTGTCAAGGACAGCATGGAGGTGTTGGAGATGTATGATTTGATCTTGACTGAAGACAATATTGTTGTCAAGGTACACAACAACACATTTCCCAATCAATTCCTCAAATGCTTTGTTCATCAACATTGCAAATGTGGAAGGAGCGTTGGCCATTCCAAAGTTCATGACACGGCACTCATACAACCTGTAGCGTGTGTGGAAGGCAGTTTTTGCCTAATCCCCTGATGCAATGCGGACCTGGTTGTACCCTGCAGTGAGATCAATCTTGCTAAAGACCTTTGCACCTGCAAGTGTATCAAAAAGGCCGTCAATCAGCGGCAGGGGGTACTTATTTTTAACAGTCACCTCATTTAGGGTGCGGTAGTCTGTGACCAGGCAAAGGGACCCGTCCTTCTTGGCTACAAAGAAAACAGCCACCCTGTATGGAGAGAGCAAGGGGAAAATGAAGCCCTTATCAAGCGCGTCCACAAGGTGCTGGTGGAGGGTTTCATCTTCTTTTGGTGTCAGGCAATAGAGAGGACATGCCTTGGGGAGCAACCCTTGTAGTTGTACAGCATGCTGTATTTCTCAGAGAGGGGGCAACTTGTTTAGCTTTTTAATGAAGACGTCCTTATATTCCTTGAGGAGTGCAACAAGTGCTTGTGGAGGGGAAGTGGTCAAGGCAGGGGCTGCAGATGGTTCAGCGCGGATAACTTCAGCTGAGCATTGGTTAAAGTCTAGTTTCCCCCCTGAAATCATACAAGCCTGTTTCAGTTATTCTGAAAAACACAGTATTGTGAAGTAAATTGCTCTTTTTGACTGGATATATCTGAAAGCCCACCCCATTTTTATTGAGGGTAATTACAGATTTATCCCAGTCAATGTAGGGATGGTTGTGGCAAAGCCAGTCAAGGCCAGCAATGACGTTATGACTGAGTCCTGCCATGATTGGCCCAGAGAGCTTAACCGGGATATTCCTCATTCTCACAGAGAAGGGTACCGTCTCATGGGTCTGCCACTCTACAGGAATCAGCTACTTGTACTGCTTTGAATCTGCTTGGCATTTGGTCTTTTTGTTGAGAGTCAGCAAACGCCTGGTCAACCATAGTGTGGTTGACCCTGGTATCTACCAATAGTTTGTGGGGGTTCCCACAAAAACAGAATGTATAGGCCAAGCAGGTTACTTTATCTGAAGAGTGGCTTGCTTGTAGAACAGGTTTGTTGCTGTGGACCTGGAATACATTTAGGGTCTCAACTTCATGCACATTGTAATCACAGGGATTCTTTGCAAGGAGGGATTGAGAGTGAGGATCAAGTGGGGCTGTAGAACCTCTTGTAGCTACAACCCCCAGGCTTTTCCCTGGTCCTTGATTTGTGCTAGCTGAAGCTCCCCCCTTGCGGGGGCATTTAGTCCCATTATCCTATTGGCGGGGTTGGCGGCGGCCCACTTGATTGTGACCATTGCCAGGTGTTGTACAAGGTTGGGATGAAGCGTCACTGGTATGGCAGAAGCCCATCAAAGCCTGATTATTGGCCTCTATGATGGCCTTTTAACAGTTGTCAATGGAGGTACAGCAACCCACAGGAACCCACTTGCAGGTATGAGGTTTGAGCCCATTGACTATCAAGATAAGGAGCATGGTGTTCCCATCATTCACAGCTTCTGGGGCAGCAACAAGAACTTGTTGCCAGGAGGCAAGATATTCAGGGATGGACCCGGTCTGTTTAATGGCCAGGAGGGGAGTTCCCACCACAATGGGTGAAAAGGTTTCACTGTAGCAGGATTTTACGGCATCCCTGAACAATGCCCAAGTGACATATATTTTTTGGCTGGCCCAGTTGGTGAACCACACATTGGCAGGCCCTGTAAGGCGCCCAGATGCAGTGACAACCCACATGGGCTCAGAAACCTAACAGATATGGAGGCGGGTTTCAGTGGACTGGAGCCAACTGACATTGTCTGCCCCTTTGGCACCACCTGCAAAGGATTCTAACTGAAGGTTGAGCATGCATTGTGACAGGTCTGACTGGGGCAGGGTGACGCTGGCGTCACGCTGCCTGAGACTGAGCCAATTATACACGCTTGTAAGTGCCAGTTGATCTTGATAAATGACATACCTGTTGGGGATGTCTCCCTCAGGGATTGGCAGGAAAGTCTCTTGATGGGGAGTCGCCATACAGCCTGTACTCTGTCCTTTCTTGGGGGAATTTTTCTTTTAGGTAGGTTGTGAACCTACTGCTGCCACCACTGTTGCAACTGAACCAATTGGAGTTCAGTATTTGATTGGGGAAGACAATAGTCCAATAGAAAGGACAGGATTAATGGAATAAGGTGTTGTTTATTGTAGAATATTGTGATTAATATACTATATGGGGAAAGCCACAAGGCCACAAGGGGGTGGCATGGTGGCATGTAGGGTTCAAAGCCAAGGAATAACTTGTGCGAGAATCAGCAGGTCAAATAGGTAGCGCTTCTAATTAGGAGAAAGTGCCCACAGTTTGATATTGCCCTCATATTGGTTCATGTTGTTAGATACGTCAAGGTGCAACTCATTGAGTGCCCCCTGTATATTGTAAGATATATTGACAGGCAAGTCTGGAAGCTCAGTTACAACAACAGCCTATACCCAGACTAACTCATGATTTATCTTTGCCCTGAGGCCACCCAGTATGAAGGTATTAATTCAGCAACCATCTCAAAACTGAAGGACAAAAAAATCAGTTCACAACAGACACTATTAACGTCTGCCAATGACCAGAGACAGGCAAAAAATGCCTTACATTCCCACCACATACCAATGAGACACCATATTGCATTACCATTATACCTTAGTTCATATCAGAGGGTATAACCTCTACAAGATTATGAAACAAAAGGTTTGGTGGCCCTGCATGCGCCAGGGCATTCTGAACGTCCTCAAAACTTGTGTGCTAGCAAAAAAAACATCCAAGCCTAATCTGCCTAAGTTGTTACTAACTATTGAGGCCACAGAACCCTTCAAACAGTGGGCTCTTGACATTGTAGGGCCCCTACTGGAAGACAAGATGTGCAAGAAGTACATCATAACAGCCTTCAATTACTTCACCTGTTGGCCAGTAGCATGGGCGGCCACTAACCACACTGCCACCACCATCACTTGCTCCATAGACAAGGAAATTGTGGCTTGCTTTGGGCGGCCTAAACGTCTTATTACAGATGGTGGACCTGAGCTTGTAGGGTACATCATGAAGGTGTTTTTTTTGTCAAGAATGCCCTCCAGCAAGTATTCACAACTCCCTACCATCCCCAAGCCAATGGACATGTAGAGCGCCTAAATGGTTTGTTGGTCCAACCAATTGCCAAGATCTCACAGGAGCACCACAATACTGCGTAGACTGAACACCTGCCCACTGCCCTACTAATCTTACAAGCAAGAATTAACAGAAGCACTGGGTTCAGCCCCAGCGCCTTGGACTTTGTAACCCCTGATAGCTTGACAGGGGTAGAACAAGGGAAATTACAATCCACAGTTCCCAGGAAACCTCCCTTGACAACTACTCCCTCCTGGAGCCAGTGGTGTGCCAAAGCCCAAGACATCAAACACAAACAAATTAAGGGGGGGGACAAAGCACCTTGAGGAAAGATACACTGTAGGTGACCCTGTCTACACCCTCAAACCTAACTCTGCAAAACTTGAGCCTAATCATACTGGGCTCTCCAAGTGGCTGCCATATACAGCAATCACATCTACTAACTTGAGGATGCCCAAGAAAACACCAAAAGGTTCCACCATGATTAATTGCACCCCTACTGTGTATACCTGCCCAGAAGGGCTTTGTATGCAACCTCCAAGGCCTGCTGTGATGATCCACATGTTTGGTGATTTTGCAGGCGGGGCTAATGTTGGCCCAGCAAAAGTTTGGTTTTTTGTTGAAGGTGAGCCTAGTAGGTAACATAGGACTACTAGGATAAATGAGATGAGCCTAGTAGGTAACATAGTCTACTAGGGTAAGTAAGGCCTACCTGGAAGGTAACAAAGAACTATCAGAGGCAGATGTTGCCTCCACCCAGCAGAAGATATTGGCTGCTTTGGGCTATAGTGCTTCATCTTGCAGGAAACTGTGGCTGCGGAAGGGTGAAGACTGAGATAGCAAGCAGGGAACTTTGTCTGTCTGGGGGGGAGAAGGTTTTGAACCCCTGGCAGGTAACGCAGGCTGCCAGGGAGGGGAAGAGCTTTGAGATCTCTATGTACCCTAATACACTTATAGGAGGTCTGTGAGCAAGCACCTTACCTAACAGACTGGTAGGGTGTCCTTGTTTATGCCCCTATGGGAGCTTTGGGGGAACTGAAAGTGAGCATTGGAGGGCATAGATTTGCTCAGAGGTGTCACCAAGGCAGTTTGCTTGGGGAAGCAAGCTGCAGAACTTGGTGTGATCAGGCCTCTGGGAAGTGGAGCTGATTACTCTGCAACTGAAAGCCCAGACTTAATCACCTGGGTGAATAAAGACAACACATAGACATTGATCTATGGTTGAATGGCCTAAGTGAAGTGCCACTTACAAGGGTCCAGTCAAACACCAGTTTAATGTAGACTCATGCCTGGGTCTACAAGTTCTGGCAACGGGGACTGAGATAAAGAACCAAGGTAGTTCACGGAATCAACAGAGAAGACTAGCAAGAGGGAATGTTTGATCACAGTGAAGGCTAGTTGACGGACTGTTGATTCATATTGAATTGTGGGAACAAAGACGGTTCCTAGTGAGGATAAAGGAAGGGCAAAAGATTATGATGCAGAAGTAGCTGGTCATGATAAAGGAGTAGCCAGAGGATTGATAGCCCGTTTAATAAATGATCTGAGCTGTTTGGAGCCTGGAATAGGCTGTTTGTTGACTGAGATGAACTGGTTGCTGGTTAAGCTGAAGAGCTGGAATATGTGGTTGAAGATCATGATGCTGGATTAGCTGATCATGATACAGGAGCTGGCTGAAGGATCAGAAGATGATGATGAAGAACTAGTGATCCGGAGAAATGAGCCAAGATTTTTCCAAATTGATTTGCCAAAGTGGGAAGATGTGGAATGTTTTGCCTTGGTTTAGTATTAAAATCAAGAAGGAATGTGGATAGAAGTGTGGGTAAGATATTCATTTATTAAGTTCCTAGGATAGATAAGGTATGTTGCTATGAGAGCTGGATACAAAGTTGTTTTGGTGGGACGTTTTCCCTGGATTTTACTATATTTGTAAATATATGGGGAAAACGTTTAAGAGGTCCAGAAAGAACAGTTTAAATAGTATTCTACTATTTAAATGGGTTTAGGTTGAATGCAGGGAAGACTGGTGCCGGAATAATGGACTGGTTAACAACTTGGTGCATAAAGAGTTGTCAATTTGAGCAGTTTGAGCTGTGGAAATTATTTTCATAGTTAGATCCTGGTGGAACTTCAGAAATGGTCTATTTCTGAGCTCTACATTAATTGGTTGAGTTCTGGCAGGTTTCCTGATGAATTTGATTGGTTGGAAGCCAAAAGCTTAAAGTATAAGCAAGGAAATAGTGAATTAATATTTTAAGCTTTTGAGAAAGTAAGTATGTAAGCTTAAGTTATTATAGTAAAAAGTGAGCAACAATGGTTTAAGCTTCTGAAGAAAGCCATTTTAAAGGCAGAACCGTTGGGGAAAAGATACTATAAAAAGGTGGCTGGCTGGAAAGTTACAGGGTCTTTTTGGAGGTCTTTCCGGGTCTTTGACAGGATCTTTCTGAGGCCTTTTTAGAGTTTCTGCTGAGAGGTTTTTTGGAAGCATTTGATCACCAGCAGGAGCTTGGTTGGACTGATACAACCCAAGATAACAGAGCAGGAGCACAAGGATAAGAAGCTGGATCCTAAGAGCAGCGCTGGAGTTCAAGTTTAAGGTGCTGAAGTCCAAGTTTAAGGAGCAGGAGTCCAAGTCTAAGGAGCAGACATCCAAGACTAAGGTGCAGAAGTTCAAGACCAAGTACAAGGAGTCCAAGATATTGTTGGAGGACTCCAAGTATTGGCAAATCCATATTGTTTCCTTGACCCCCGGGCCATATACCAGAAAGTTTCTAAGGGGATCTTCCTTCTGAGAGTGAATAAAAGCCCATTTCAACCCCTATACATATTTCTGAGATACATTTCCCCTTACTAGAGAATGACAACCCCTTCCAGCCAGTCCCTGGCTAAAATCCAGGACACACTTGGGGACTGGCATACAGGAACCCCACACATGCCATAAGAACTGATCTTGGTAACAGACAATAATTGTGACAGAAATTGCTGGGTAGTATGAAGAGGTCTCCAATTAATGTGGAATAATAAACCAAATTTATAAGGAGTTGATAATTAACCACCACCAAAGCTTCAAATACTGTTTAGGGAAATTTATAAAAAGATACACCAGGGTTTAACAAGATGACCAAACTCAACCAGAGAAGTCCCAGAGAGATAGTCTGAGACAAGATGATAAGTCTTTGGAATAAAAATCTGGACATTGGGAGGTAACCATAGTCTTAGTTTTGGACTACAAGTTAAAAACTCCAAGATTGGCTGGCATTGGTGTAACATTAGGAGGCATAGACAACATAGAACTCAAACCAGGACCCCATCTTCCAGTTACAATGTGATTCATTATCAAGTTGTACAAAATAAGCAGAGCAGGCCCAATACAGGATGCATTTTAAATAATAGTTAACCTGTAAGGATTGAAAATACTTCCAACATAAATCTATTAGTGGATAATTATGGGGAATTATAGAATTCTCAGTTATTAGATCACCTTCATGAGGTGAAATCAATTTCTCTACCTTGGGCTGCTCAAATCTTATAACTGACACTCAAAATGATGGAAATTAAGTTAGGAAACAATATGGTCATCAACAATTCTCCTTTACGCCAAGGCTTTGTTTTTAGTGATTTTCAAAAACAGGCTTCTCTTTGGGATTCAAACCTGGAACCTTTGAACCGTTCAAAATTATCTAAATTAAATAAAGAATTGGTTAAAATCAATAGAAAAGGCTAACCGTTGAGTTTGAATGCAATAGCAGGCTCTGTTAAGCTTCCAAAAGCTATACAGCTAATGGATTCAAAATCCAGCCATGCAAGCAACCATCTAATTAATCAGAGTCAGTTAATAAGGGAACCAACCAATGAAAATTTACCAGCAAAAAGAGTATCCACAAACACCCAGCCATCATCAGAGTTCCCAACCATAATACAAAAGAGACTCCAATCACATCACCAGCTTGAACAAACCACTCCCTGCTTACAGTTCACAGCTTGTTGTTCCTTACTCAACTAGCAGGTTTGGCTTCTGAAAGCTGCATTCTGCAATCTTGCTGGCAGCAGTCAAATCAAAATGACTAGGCAGGAAGCAAATCAATGGTAAACCATTCAACCCAAATTGCACCACACATTATTCCATATTCCCAAACCAACATCCAAGTATTTAGTGAGTAGCACTGGGACTTTACCCAGTGCTCTAACAATTTCAACTTCCTGATCAAATAAATTTGGAAACCTATATTCTTTATTCTGTTAAATTATTAGTTTTTCTAAATTAGTTTGATCTCAGATGCAGTGGAAGCCAAAAGTCCTTTTGATCTTCTTCTGTCTCTCCTTCTGGTTCCCTGTTACTGAAAGTTTCCAATTTGATTCTAATATCAGAGTTAAGGACACCTCCAAGACTTCAGCATGAAATTACCTTTACAACAAGCATCAAATTCTGCCTACTTGTAATAAGGTGCCATCTCCTCCTCCACCTCCTCCAGTAATCTGCCTGGGAGCGCCTTGATATGTGTTGATCTATGTGGTCATATATTATGGGTTAATTCACTTTGCTCATTTCTTGGGTTTCTATAAATTATGGGATTATTTGGTAAATACAATGATGGTTGGAATTCCTGTAGGATCATCTTTGGTGGGATTTCATCACACTGTTCTTTTAAATTACTTGGGTTCCTACCTTCCTCAGGAGTGGATTCCTGACATAACCAGTAGATAATTTAAGTTTATTGAGTAATTTAGGGAGGACTCAACTATTAGTGTTGAAAAGTGAAAATTTTCCAATATGTACCAAATTTCAAAAAAGCAATACCACCTGAATCCATGGCTCCTATTCCATCTTGTTCCAAAACTACCTTGTCCAGCAAGAAAAAACTCTTGTGTGATTAATTTCTGGTGATCATTCTTATAAACAAAATTGTATTGAGTGTTTCTCATATTACATATATTAATCAGTGTCAATCTTGCTTGGTTAATAATATTTTTCCTGACAAATTGGAGTGGCAGTCACCCATTTCCAATCAACAGTTTAATTTAAATCTGTCAACTTGGTTAACTTGGTCAACTGTCTTTCCAATTTCTTGGCTTTCTAGTTAGGAAGAATAATACCTGGTATTATGGAAACTACTGTGGCAACAAGCAGGGGGGAAGGGGGTTTTGCAACCAAGATTACTCCCCTGCCTGCTAACATATCTCACAATACACAGGGGGATTTGAAGAGACACCCCATAATGTAATTAAGGATATAGAGGGCAACTGTCAGAATTTAAACTGTCTGCATATAACATCCTCCATGTCAACAATCCCCCCAAAAATATTTTTGTATTTTTATTGTATGTTTACTGGTTTTTTACCTTAAATAATTGTTCCTAATGTTAAAAGTTAAATTTGATTTTAATTTTCAAGTTTTAAGTAAAATTGTAAAAAATAAAGCCAAAATAAAAATTGGGATTGTTGACATGGAGGATGTTACATGCAACAGTTTAAATTATGACAGTTGCCGTATAGAGGATCCTTTGTGGAATGTTGAATTATGGGCATTATCTCCAATTAAAAGCTATGCCAATTTCACGTGCTGATCCCTTGCTTAAGATATTCCTAGCCCAAACCCTTATACCAAAACCGCCAAAGTGCCACCCCTGATGGGTATGTGGCTTCTCAATATATTATATAACCATGTTATTCTCTAAATAAACATTATCTTATTCCTATTTTGTCCTTTATAACTGAATAGTGTCTTCTCTAATCTAAATACTAAACTATAAATAGAATATTTACAAAACAAGGCTGGCTGGATCAGGACTGATAATAGTCATTAGTAATAATGGCTGTTACTAATCATCACTGCACACTGTCCCTTTGTGGAAGATGCTAGTAATTCACCAATTTCTGTGCCCTGATTCTGTGTCTGCTTCTTTTTACCATCAGGAGTTTTTTACTATCCTGCAATCTTGAACATGTAATTTCAATTTATAATAATATATAAAAATGATATTGTCTGATATACTGGACAGGAAACAGGTAACTGTGGTATTGATTAGTGGATTGTGGGGCAAATTGAAGTCACTACTTCATTTTCACCTGTATGATTAATCAGAACCAGAATGCCAACAAAAAGCCCATGCATTCAGAGATGTGCAGTGCAGTAGACAATAAATATGCCAACAAGCCCAAGTGGATGTCTGATCTCAGTCATTTGGAGGTATGAGTCATGTTGTAGAAGGTCTAGCATAAAATGATAGGCATTCTTGAGCTGGGAATCTAACTGTTTCTTTGGCTTATTGGTTGGCTTGGTGTGCCCTCTTTTAAGAGAGCTTGGAATTTGTGTCTAACTACTGCATCAGTGAATTGTAGGCAGGTGGCAATTTCTGCAAATTCCATGCTGCTTTATTTGAGGCTCATTATATCTCAAACAATCTGATTGTTTAATAGGCGTTGCTTGGGGGCCCACTTGGAATACTGGTACCTGGATTGGGCAGGGCTTGGTTTGATTTAATTTAATTAGCCTAAATCATCAAGTGATAGTTGTATTGGGCTGGATGAGGCCACAGTTGCCCAATCTCTAAAGTGTGGCACAGACTCAGGTTGGGCCTGGTCTTGGGGGTCAATATACTGGCTGTTGGAAAAGCCACCCATGGATGGGGCTGATGACACATATAACTCAGCCTCCTTGCACCTTAATTTGAGTTGAGTTTAATAGAGGCCATAGCAGTTGTTCTCCCTTGATCAGTAGCCTGAGCTTGGAGTAGCTCCTGATATTGCTCCTCAATAACATCCAAGTTCTTTTCACTGGTAAAAACCATCTTAAATAAAAAAACAATCAAAAATTATATTAAAAATATAAAAGAAAAGTATTTCCAGGGTATTAATTTTATTTAAATGTGTTCTCCTATTTAAGGCATGCTCTAAGTCATAAATGGCCAAATTTAGAAGCACATATATTTGAAATAATGATGTGGTTCCCTGAATGGATTTTGGAAGACCCACTCTTGAAAGACACTATTTCCATTTTGAGTCAAAAAATGAATCAAGATTTTCAAAAAATGAGTCATTTTTTGTTTAAAAAGACCACTTTTGTGACTATATCAATTTCCACTGGATTGTATCATTTTTGCTACCTGATCAATGTCACAGCTCATACCAGAGTCTGGCTGGACTCCCACAGGGGAGGCAGGCCAGGCCTGAAAGGCCATGTACACAATTGGCGCAATATTGACTATATAATTCACAGCAGTGATTAAGGGGCACCAAATTCCAGTATGGGGCACAACTTGATTGGCCAGCCCTAATATTGTAATGTAGACAAACCCCAACTTACTGAAGCCTTGAGCAGGAGGCGCTCTGGACAAGGGGGGAGTGGAGGGGATCTCCTTCAGGATAGTCAGAATTGGATCTCTAAAATGACCAGGAGGAAGATCCAGGTGGTGAGGGTGGAAGAACTCCAAGTCAATAACTCTAGATAGTTTGACCAAAGTGATGGGAGCTGAACCATGTAAGGTCTGAAGGCTTGGGGAAGGTGGTTGTAAACTAAAGCCTTTAAACCAAGGATGTTTAAATTTGTTAAATGTAAAAAGGTGGGCAAGGTTTGTAATAACAACTGCACTAAGGCTCCTAAGAGCTTATATGAAGTGAAATAAGGACTAAGGCAATTTATTAAACCTAAGAAAATAAAATAAAGACCAATCTTAATGACTGACAATTTAGTTAAAAGG
Organism: Entomophthora muscae; assembly: GCA_014839935.2. NCBI lineage: Eukaryota > Fungi > Entomophthoromycota > Entomophthoromycetes > Entomophthorales > Entomophthoraceae > Entomophthora > Entomophthora muscae. Next base: position 70,163 of record QTSX02000792.1, on the reverse strand, counting down.
TCAATTTCTAAGTCTGGGAAATGGTCTGCATCAATGGGAGGATTGAAGCTATCAATAACTAAATTATGAGCGCCACTATAAAGGTTGCCTAACTGGTGAAGAATCAAATAAAAAGGAATCATGAAGACTAATATGGAGCTAAGAACAAAATTTGAGAGGAAAACACAAGCCATAAAACCTAACAAGTACCTTTTTGAGGTGCAAGTCAAATAATCTCAACTTATTGTTAAGATTAAAAAATCAAACCTTTTTATTGTACTTGATTTTTTGAGGTGCAAGAATTGAGGTGGAGGTTTAGCCAAAGCTGGTTAGAAAACATGTTGGGAAGAAAGAGCTTAAAATTTCAGATTTGCTACAGTTTAACTTAGAAAAGTTAACTGCATATAAAGGAGACCGGGAGGTGTAGAAGTTACAGTGAGTGCATAGGCAGTTTAAGCAAGCAATGGAAAGAAAAAGCAAGTTTGAAGCCTGGGGAGTGACATAATTGGGTGTATAGTGAAAGGTAAATTGTTTGTTAAGCAAATTATTAACTTGGCGTATAGGTCCAGAGTTCAAATCCGGTGGCAGAAAGGTAAGGAGTTTTGAAACAACTGTTAATCACTCTTAGGTTAAATAGAAGGTTTGGGAAAGCATAACATCTAATCAAGGTAATAAAAGCTAAGGAAATGAAGGGAGAGAGGTTATTAGTGTAGGATGAAGGTAAATTGACAAGTAGAAACTGGGTAGTTTGGAGAGAAATTAAAACCCAATTAAAATATTGACAGAATAGAAGCTAAAATGAAGGTGGATCCTGACAAACCAGGAGGAAAAGGATAGGTGTGGGTGTATTGTGTATTAGATTCACAAAGAGATGCAAACATAATGATTATATTGGTACAAAAAATAAATATGATTCCTGAAAGAAAATAATGAGTTCTGGGTATAAAGTTGTTTATTTTAAGATTTCAACAGTGAGGAAGGCTTCTCCTCCTCAATACTTATACTTACTGAGGAATAATTAGCCTTTTGTGCCACCATAGTCTGATGGCATCATTTTCAGTGATACTTGCACATTTTTTGTAAATTGCGCACTGGGACCTGGGGAAGGAAGAAAATTGGCTCTTTCTTCATGGTTATGGATTTGGCTGCATCATGCCAAGGTGCCACAGCTATTATAATAACCCACAAGCATTTGAGCACCCAATAAAACAATCAAATAGTTGCTTTCACAATTTACCATTTCCTAATAGCAAGGGGACCCAATTTTAGGTTTAATTTTGATTCCAGGGTTTTGCAGCATGTGGGCCTTGCAAACCCCTGGTCATTTGCAGTCAGAAAGGGGTGTTTTCTTCTAGAAAGACAGTTATCACTGGCTTTCATACTGTTGGCTGTGCTATCCCCAGGTAGACTAGCTGAAGTCTAGAGCATTCTGGGCCCTGACAATCACTATCACAGTTGATGTAGATTGCTTCAGAATGTGGATGGTTTATGTCTGTTTTGAATATGGGTCTTTTTGTTTGCTGTCTCATTTTTGGGATTCTGTATTTGATTTTAATTTTGTGTTGACTATTTTTGTAGTCAGACCTAGATAAATGGAACTCTTGTTGAGTAAATTTAACTTCAACTGAAACCATTTGATGTCAGGTTTTTGGGTGCAGCCAAAGGATACAACAAGAAATCCTAACAGTAGGATTGGGTTTGTACTAAGATGAAATTTAGTCTTCAGGGATGAATAATGGATTTATCTTAAGGCCCTAGGAATTACAATTATCAGAAATATCATCTATCTAAAACTAGGGAAATGGCTCCAAAGTACAAAAATACTCACAAAGAGAAGATGTGAATAGAACTTATATTTTTTAGGTGAATCTAATTGATTCTTATATTTAAGTTTTTTACCAAAAAACAGTGGAAAGACAGGTAGATCACTGGCCACTCTCATAAGTGGGTCAAGGACCAATCATGTCACCAGTTAGAACCTAAATGAGTTTTTACCTGATTCAAAGTGAAACAAATTTTGAGATGAGAAAGGGAACTGAATGATTTTGCAATTGAAATACAACTCCTCTAAAGTCAAAAAACAATAATGCATTATTTTTGGGATTCATAACATTGCCCCCTTCTAGATTGGCCTTTGGGGGGTGTATTTTCAGAGAAACTTGGCATGAACGCGGGCAAAGAGACGTCCAGTGAACAGCAGCTTGACAGTTTACTTGGCACTCCGTTTGAAGGTCACTTATAGAGGGCCAATCCACAGAGAGTCTAATTTTTGAGCTCTTCCCCCTACTTTATGTTGATAGTAGAGGACCATGTCTCCAACTTGAAACTCCGGGAGGGGAGCACAGCTGACATTCCTTGATGTTATCTCCAGAGCCTTTGTATTATAAGCAGAAACATACACAAAAGCTTGGATAAAAATTATGCAATTAACTAGACCTTTGATGTGATCTTCAGGATTAGAGGCAGCATCAGAGGTAGAGAGCTATATTCTTAAGAAAGAAGGAGTAGTAGCATCTCTTCTGTATAGCATGACAAAAGGTGAGAAACCAGTAACCCTGTGTTTGCTGAGGCTATAGGCAAACAGAGTGTCTGGCAAGTACAGGTCCCAGTTGACAGCATCAGAGTAAGTTAGCTTCTTCATGATAGACACCAATGTAGAATTAGCCCTATTCCACAGCTCTATTAGTGGAGAGATTATAGGGAGACAAGAAGAATTGGTGCATGTCTAGTGCTTCTACTACAGATGTTACCAAGCAGGAGTTGAGGTTGGATCCATTATCAGAGAGTAAGACTTGTGGATATCCATGGCAATAGAAGATGTCTTGCAAGAGAAAAGCAGCAGTTGTCTTTGCTGTGATATATTTGGTGGGTCTAGCTTCAACCCATTTGCTAAAATGGTACATATCAATCAGTATAAATTGGCATCCAGATCTTGATTGGTAAAGATGGCCTACTTCTTCAACACTAACAGTATGAAAAGCATATTGGGTAGGTACCAGTTTGAATTCATGTAAGGCGGCACAAGGTCTCTGTAGTTGACAGTCATGACAACTAGCTATAGCATCAGGAATCAGCAGGCAGAGTTTTCCCAGTAGCAATGCTTCTGAAGCCAATTGTAGATCTTGGCTATACCTCAATGTCCAGTTTCACAATGGGCCTTCAGGATAAGGGACAGCCATAGATTTGGGCAAACATAAGGGAGATGCTGGTATTGAACCTTTTTGAACAGCTGTTGATTGCAGATGAGGGTATATTTGGATATCTTCTTTAAGGCCAATCAAGTATCTTCAGTTTCAGCTTCTCATGCTGAGGGGTGATCAGCTAGCTCATATAAATGATCAGCTTCAGCAGGATGGAGGGCTGGGATAGGCATTTTCAAAATTCTGTCAGAATTTTGATGCTGTATACTAGGGCAATGTAGCACAGTGAAATCATAGCCGTGTAACCAAAGTGCCCATCTGATCAGACATTCTTCTGGTTCTTTCAATTGTTGTAAGCACTTGAAGGAGGCATGATCTGTGACAACAGTGAAATGTGTGCCATATATATAACAATAAAATTGATTGGCAGTGTGAAGTGCATCTAGACACTCTTTTTTAGTCACACTATAGTTCTTCTCATGTTTGTTGAGAGCTCTAGAGGTATAGGCTACAGGACAATCTACAACTTTGTTGCCAAGTTGTGCAAGGATAGCCCCAATGGCAAGGTCACTGGTGTCTGTGTAAAGGATCAAATCCTTGTCATAATTAGGATATACAAAATGGGAGCTTTCTTCAACTTCTGCTTAGGGTTTCAAAGGACTGTTGCTGAGTGGCAGTCCACTAAAAAATTTTGGGGCCCAAAATGGGCCTGAAAAAGAACTGAATAACATCCAGTCAAAGGAATGCAAATTCACAATCACATGATTGTGAAATTACCCAACTGGGTTAGATAATAAGATTTCAGCTATTTACACCTCAATTCTCCAAAAGTCAAAATCAATGCCCTGGGGACGCCCACACCTGGAGGCATTCACAGAAGCAGTATTTACCCCCAAAAAAGTTTCCAATTGGCCAAATCCCTTAGAAGTTGGGGATTTTGGCCCCCAAAAGCCATCAAGAGGAACACAAGGTTTGGACCAAGCACCAGGACCTAAGAATGGTGTGTTGCAACCCCTGAAAAATCAAACAGATGATGCCATTTCCAGTAAAATGGTGGTATGTGACCAGCAAATCAGGATGCATTGTCAAACCAAAAGCCAATTTCCCAGAAGTATATAGCTGAGGAATTTTCAACTTCCCTCCTTGTTGGCATCATAAAATAAAAAACTGTTAGCTAATGTAATCTGAGAATTTTATAATTGTAGAAGTTTATTATTTCTTACAAATATCATATTGTTGGTGTCAGGGATCTACTCATTGGGAAGTCTCTCTCCAATGGAGTGAAGGAGAGCTCCCAAGTTGAATTTGACTAGAGTGGACCCTACTGGGATCCCTATCATTAACATGTGTAAAAGGTGACCAAATAAGCAAAATCTCCCCATGAAGGGAATGAAGTGGCTTAACAGATAATAGACACTGGTATATCCCAAAACCAACCAGGGGGCTTGGGATAAATAATGGGGGGAAATAGAGAAGTTTCAATGTATGCGACATGATGGTGGTGTGGTCCAAAACAATACCAAATGGAGTCCTCTGATTTATTGGTTGGAGTTGGTTAAGGAGTTTCAAAGTTCATGTTAGCCTGGCCAATCCTAATTAACCAACACAAGGCCCAGATTATAAATATGAGCTTCATGTTGTTGGGGAAGAACCTTTTGAATCTACTAATCAAGTGTTTAGAATTGATAATATAGATTTATTGGTTGATAGGAATAAAAGAAATTGTTGGAGCAATTAGCTCAAGGTAAAATATTCAGTTTAAATACTGAAGTCAATTGGGGAAGGCATCATAGAGTTTACCAGGTGATCCTGCAATAGTAGGTTGTAAAATATTGCTTTGCAGGTCTGCAGCAGGCTGAAGCCTGCAATGCAAGAAGAAGTAATTTGGGCTATTGCATTGCAGTATTCTTCTGCACTGTGATTGTGGTGGTCTTTTGGGTCTGGAGGAATGGTACTTCTTTGGCTTGGTTGATTTGAATCAACTGATTGGCTTGCTGATTCCCCTGAATATTGTTAATATGGATTTAAGCATTTAATTTTTTTGATTGGCTAATTTGGGGGTTTTGGAGCTAATTTTAAATGCTCTTTCATTGTTGTTGTCAGATCCTTCATCTTTTACCTGGATTTTTTATTTTGAAGTAGAATTTATACTATTGTCTTAGTTTGAGCTTTTGTTTTTGTTTTTGCTCTTAATA